>ML777286.1:2449431-2482105 GCA_009831015.1 Picea engelmannii | reverse complement strand
CTTAATAGACACATTTAGTATAAATAAGGGTCGAGGGTATGAAAACCCTAGCTTGGAGATTATTGTAACAGAGCGATGCTCAACTGGAGGTTGCCCCCTTGAAGAGGCCTGTGAACATTGCTATCTGAATCAAAGTGTTGATTCTGTTTCTATTTCGTATATCATTTCTGTGTATTGTGAAGATTTTGCTGGATATTTTACTGTTATTCTGTCATTTTTAGCATTTCATTTCTATTCTGCATATTTTATATATCTGGTATCTTGCATATCTCAAATCTCAAACTTCACCCTTTTTCCCAATGGGTTTTATCTGAAGGCTATAATCCACTGACATGTGTCCACTTGATCTGAAGTTCAAGGATTACTTCAGGTATTTACCCGAAGTCCACAGATTCATGCCACGTGTTTTCCATATTTGACAGTTCAGATCTACTTCCGACGATCCAACGATTGATGTTTACTTCGGATCTTTACTCGGAATCCACATATTCATGCCACATGTTCTTTGGATATGACGTTTCATATCTACTTTGGATGATCTGACGATCGAAGTTTACTTCGGTTCTTTTCCTATAATCCACATATTCACACCACCTGTTCTCCATATTTGACGGTTCAGATCTACTTCAGATGATCCGATGGTTGACATTTACTTTGGGTCTTTGCCTGGAATCCACAAATTCACACCACCTATTCTCCAGATCTGATGGTTCAGATCTAATTTGGATGATCTGACGGTTGACATTTACTTCGGTTCTTTGCCCAGAATCCACAGATTCACGCCACCTGTCCTCTGGATTTTACGGTTCAGATCTACTTTGGATGATCTGACGTTCTTTACCCAGAAATCAAAAATCTATGCCACATCTCTACTGAACTTTGACGACTCAGACTCACTTCGGGTGATCCGACACCTAAGATTTACTTTAGACAATCTGACAATTCATATTCACTCTAGCTGACCGGATGATTGAGATTTACTTCATATTTTCGGCTCTCTGGGCTTCGGAAATCTCAAGTCTCAAAATTGCCTCCTCATGAACTCATGGTATCTGATGGATCAGATTCACTTGGGTGATTCGACACTTGAGGTTTACTTTGGACGATCTGATGGTGTGTATCTACTTCAAATGATCGGACGATTAATATTGTACTTCGACTCTTGTGCTCTCCGGACTTCGAAAATCTCAATTCTCAAACCTTGGTAAGTTCTTTCTCTCCTGCGTGTGTGAAGCACTAAGGCTTGTGAATATTTCTCTGATTAGACAGTTGTTGATCCTTTACACTATGATCCAATGGCCACTGTCACCCCTCCTCCTAAGATTATGACCTTCTCCAACTTATAATATTTTCTAAGTGCTCAAAGTATTCGACCTTTTCTCCTCCTATGGGCCCATCTCTTGGATTTCGTCTGCACTCCTGAAAGCACTATCTCTTCTGAGCTTGATCTCCTTGAATATTTTTCGATCCCATGTGCTCATTGCATTTCAAGGATTGTGTCAAACTCAAATCGAAGGTCAACGACAATCGAAGTTTCATAGAAATTGCTGGGGCCCAACATGCGTGCTCTTTACCAGAGAGTTCGACCTCCGTAATATGGAAACTACTTGCTCGATTCAAGTGTAACTGGGATCATTGATCTTCCAACCCATTGAGATCAACAGAAAGGGTGAATTACGGGCCAAGAAATATCATGTCCGTTATTTTCACCTTCGTGCTCCGTAGTGATTCCCCACCCTCGATCTCCATTCATAGATCGACAGTTCATAGAAATTATGGGGTTCAACTTAACTATCATCTACCTTCTAGATCTGATGGTCAGGATTGTTCACGAGCATCCTCAGATATAAGGATCATAGTTAACTTCGGGACTTTGGGTATTTTACCTCCCTTACGAAAAAATTTCTCAGTTCACTGAACTCACAAAGTCCGAATGACTCCAAGGGTTAAATCCCACGCTCTTTCCCATATCCAACAGTCACAACAGACCGTGGCTTCTTCCGAACAGATTTCGTCTGTTCGTCTTCCTAACAAGGGAACCTTCCCTTTCTATACTTCAGCTTCGTTACTCTTCCTAAGAATTGTTATCTCTCAAAGGCTTAATATCTTTGCATTCTTTCTATTGAACTTAATGCTTGGAATAATCCTCCACGCACCCCTTATGCTCATTCGTCAACTCTAGAACTTAATTTGTTCTTTGTCTTTGCTTGCCTCGCAGAGAGCCTATGAATATGTGCACTATATCTCCTAAGATTTAGCAGAATCCCCCCTCTAAGGGACTCATAATGACTAGGAGTGTTGATATGCATACGTGAAACTTTGCCCAAGGTAAATGAACTCACAGTTCGTGGATCTAGCTTAAGCCACCAGTGGGTGCAAACATTTACGAATAAAAAACTTTTCCAATCCATACTTTCTTAAATAAACAATTTAAACAGGAATAAAGAGATACAGTATAACCATTAAAAAAACATACACATCCCTGGGTCCTTCACAGTATATCCCATTTCATTACATAATTATAGCTTAATTTCATAGGGTATGAGAATACTTATCTATTACAAGTTGCATCCACACAACTTATGGTGGGTGTGCACCTTTCCACCCAACCATAGGCTCATAGGCATTCATTCTTAGCACTCTGGCCACCCCCATGCCAAGCCATGATATCAATAGGGAATTTATGCCATCTCTCAGAGAAACTCTCTCTATCATAAGAACCCTGCGAGGTTTATCAGATGCTTCCTCAGCATCAAGCTCACACTTGAATCCTTTAGGCCATGTTCTTGGCACTTTATTTTGGGTTTTCACATCTCGTTCATGATCTTGTGCTCTTATCCCCCCCTGGTCTCTCTTTTCTTTCCATGTCTCTGTATGTATCTTACCTTCCCTCCTCTAGAAGGTTTCAGACCTGTCTTGTTCCTTCTGTCAGAAGGAAGCTTGGGTCTTCAGGTCTCTGTGGTACTTTGAGCTGACATCCTGTAGCTAGACCATGCTTCCATTCATGGGGTTGGTTGATGATTCAACCATTGGTCCTTTATTTATTAACTGATTTCTTTCCTCTAGAGATATCATGGCTCGTACTTTAAGGATTCACCCCCCAACAGTCAATTATGTGTAGTTTAACAATCATACATTTACATTGTTGACATTCCTTAGCATGGTAATCTTATTTTATGATTAATTACAAGATGGGGGGAATAGGGGTGTTACAATTCCCTCCCCCTTAAAGGAACATCGTCTTCAATGTTCTTTCTCAAAAACACATGTTATGCCTTTCTCATTCAGTTGTTTTAGAAATATTGAACCTTCATCCTCGGTCAAGTATTTTTTCATACCTTTAGTCTTGGTCACCTTCTTTCAATAATTCTTGGACAACAAGCATGTTAATCATAGTCTTATGCGAAAACATTGCATAAAAAATTCAAGGAAAATTTCATAATCTTAGCTCAATAATTATTTACGCAATTTGTGGATTTGTATCCACATGGTTGTTTTGTTATTCGGGCTCATTGTTTTTCCTTGACATACCCATTGGGTGCATGATCCCCATCAGTAGTTTACAAGAATTATCAAGGTTTCATCTTCCTTGCTATCACTCGCCCTCCAGGCCCAAGATCATGCATCTCCTTCTCTGCTATACAGTCCCTCGGGTGATCCATCTTTCCTTGCCATAGTTTTGTCACACAGGAAAAACTACCCATCGTGTGCATGATCCCAATAGTTGATAAGAACTATCATGGTATCTTCTTCCTTGCAGTCACTCACCCTCCAGGCCCAGGCTCAGGCACCCCCTTCTCTACTATATAGTCCCTCGTGCCATCCATCTTTCCATGCCAAGGTTTTCTCGCACAAAAGAATTACAGAGACTCTATTGAGTCTTATAGTCGAGGTGTCCCTCAGACTTGATTTTCCAAGGCATCCCTCCAGCTTGTGTTACCTCAACACAACATATTCTAGGCGATCATGGCTTACCATGGGGTTCTCATGGCTCAACAATAGCTATGTTTCATGCTTTTATAGCTTGACAACCTTCCAACTCAGTTAAAGTTAGGGACGAAGGTTAATCTCCTTCTCCTGGAACCGTAATAGATAGGGATTAAGGTTAATATCCTTCTCCCAACATCGTAATAGATAGGGACGAAGTTTACTCTCCTTCTCTCGGTACCATAATAGATAGGGATGAAGGTTACTCTCCTTCTCCCAGTACTGTAATAGATAGGGATGAAGGCTACTCTCCTTCTTCCGATACCGTAATAGATAGGGAAGAAGGCTACTCTCCTTCTCCTGGTATCATAATATATATGGACGAAGGTTACTCTCCTTCTCATGGAACCGTAATAGATAGGGATGAAGGTTACTCTCCTCCTGGTACTGTAATATATAGGGATGAAGGTTACTCTCCTTCTCCCAATACTGTAATAGATAGGGACGAAGGTTACTCTCCTTCTCCTGGTACCATAATAGATAGGGACAAAGGTTACTATCCTTCTTCTGATACCATAATAGATAGGGATGAAGGTTACTCTCCTTCTCCTGGTACCGTAATTGATAGGGACAAAGGTTACTCTCCTCTCAACAATTCATTCTTTACACAACCAAACAAACGGTTAGTCTCTATTTCATGCGATCGGATTATACTCTTTCCCACAGTTCTCCCTCGAACCCGAGAGCTTAGTTTCTTGTCATTGCACTCTTCGTAGATCTTTCCCTTTTACATGTATCATAGGTATACATAAATTGATGAGACATCATAAATTTTAAATTCAAAAATTTTCTTGTAAATCTATCACCCGCAGATTTCCAAATTCCACATTTTGTTCTCATATTTGTTTTGCACATGAACCAGATTCATAATTATGGGACTTTCCTTCCCATAGTAGTTTGTCTCAATAGGAAATTGGTCTTCCTTATAGATTACAACACTGCCATATCCAAGACCCCTTTGCTTCCTACACTTTCAACTTAAATCAAYCAAACAAATTGTTAGTTTCCATGCATCCATGTATATGTATTCAAAACCATGCATACTAATAGTTCATCACATCTATATAAACATGAAATGGAGTCCCATTCCTTTYCTATGCCTCATTTCAACATACCAAACCTTTCAAAAYGTAATTCAACGTTTCAAAGGATTTAACAAATGTGCCAATATTCATGGCCACGTTCATACCCAACGCACTCTTGCATTGATTTCAAGTTTGTCACACTTTATGACAGGTTCTTGGCCATGGTGTGTTGGAATTTAATCAATCTCTTCACCACATGGATTATTCATTTTCATTCACTCTTACAGTAGGACCATGATTCTTGCTATAGGTTGATCATGATCCCAAATTAGTACTCCTAAAACTCAAAAGTTTCACATGAATGCCTTTAAGAATTCTTCCTTCATTAGCAACCAAGGTGCCAACACTCATGGCCACCCAAGAAATTCTCTTAGTAAAGGTTTTTGACCTTTTGAGTAAGAAGAGATCATTTGGTTCAAATGTTGCTGCATCACACAATTATTATTCACTACTTGAGGTTCACACCTCCAACATTCGGGTTCTTCTTCCCGAATCATACCCTACTTGGGTATCTATTATAACCCTAATTTGCACCATACATGCTTACCTGGCATCAAGCCATCTCAGATCCCTTCTTTTATAAAGAACTTCTGAACAAATCTTTAGAAAACCTCTTTTATAAGGGCCCATGCGCCCTAATCCATTACTAAATGTGTATATATGATAGTTGACCTAAAACAACCCGCGTGGACCTACAAAAGCACAAAAAAAGGAAATTTGCCGACGAAACACACAACTTTGAGTGAGTTAACTGAAACTCTCGGCCATGCATAGCTGAGGGTTTGTCCAAATACCTAGCTTCTTATAGCTTTTAAAAGAAGGGTTAGGGGTCCCATTTGGAAGAGGAGAATAATAGTAAATAAACTCTACCCAATTGTACATTCCCATTGTCCCAACCCTTTAGCCATCCTTGTGCAAAGAGAGATGCAAATCAAAGAAGTTGGAGGAAATTTGAAGAGGAGCCCAGGATCAGGTTCGCAGAGCAGTGGTCGGTCTCAACATTGTAATTTGATTCATTAAAGTTAATAATAAATAAATGCGTTTCCCATCCCACTATATGAGTTCTTCATAGTTTAGTTTAGTGAATATATGTTTGAATCTCTAACCCATTAATCTGTAGAACAAATGCATGTAGAGTTTGTTTCTTGTTTTGTACATAGTTAATTCTTGGGAGGATAGTTGTTAGCAGGAGATCAAGCATGAAGAAGGATCGACATTGAATATCTGGAACAAGGTATGTCTGTTTAACCATGTATTTGCTCAAAAGAAATGGGGATTAAGTCTGGGATGACGGTAGAAAGTAGGATTCTTTCGGTCTTATATGTATGCATAATATAACCCTAAATGCTAGTCCATAGGGGGATTTCCCACCACAACAGTATCCATGGCATACAACTTCCCTTTCATATTTCATGCATAACATGAGACAATAAAATATTCCAGAAGGGATTCTCACCTGAATCCTTTCATACCCTGAGCCACATAAGCATGAACATTTTTATACCTATTCTTGGTCGCTAACACTCTCTTTCTGATCTTTACCTCATCATTAGTTCTTTAGCATTATTTTCACAATCCTATCAAGAATATTTTGACCGCAACCTTCCCATGGTCACCCTCTGCTTGAGGTTGCCTATTATTGGTAACTATCTATCTCAATAGTTCAAATTCCTTTCTACACACAACATGCATAATTAGTTGTAATATCAATTAAAATGCATGTATCATAATCATCCAAATCCATAAAACATCTTGAAATGTACTAGCATATATTTATGCACCTCAACACATTATCTTCAAGGGTTTCCATGAATGCAATACAAACAGTTCTCAACTGTTTCTTTAGTAATATGTTCATCATCACTATGGTTTCAAAACATTAACTTTTATTAGTAAATCAACTTTCTCATTCTAGAGGAAACACAACACATAGCAAGAAAGGAGTTAGGGGCTCTGCCCCTTTTCCACTTCTTGGCCTTTTGCAATTTATTCCAGGTTGGGATATGCTTTCTCTTTCCCTTGAGAAGCCTTGGTTAGGCCTCACTCTAACCCTTTTAGATACAACAACATTCTTAGTAACAATATTTGTTTTTTGTTCATAGTGGGTCATGAACCTATGCATCCTACACATTATTATTCGGTTCTTAGAGTGGTTAACATTTATTTGTTAGTCTTCCACCTACACATTTTATTTTTAAAATGTAATCCAAGATCCTTATATAGGTAGGATTTGCATCCTATTTCCAAACCTTCAACAACCATTAGGCTTGTGACTCTGTCCTCCTGGCAGAGTTTTCACACAGTTATTCCACATGGAATTCCCTTAGCATGCAACTTCCTTATTGCACATCAATTGCTATCTATGATGGACTCATCCTTGATTTAGCTTTATCTATTTACCAAATATTCCCTTAAGGAATATAAACATGCATCTTTGTCATGTACCCAAATTATGTATCCATACATATTGTGGTTTTTGTTAACTTACATCTCTGATGTACTTAACCATATTCCTAATCCTAAGCCTGCATGTAGCTATCATAGGTGTATCTCACAGCCCACATGCATCCTTAATTTTAAGATCAGTCAACTCAGGATTGTTCACAATCCTTCTCATGTGATTCTCAAAGGCATAATCATTTTCCTCTTATTATGAAAACAAAGCAAATTTTCTCATTCACCCTTTTATCTAATTATGTTAGTATTCCTTGAGGAAATGGAATACATTCCCCTCAACCTATTATTTTGAACATAAATTTCATGAATCTTCAGAATGGATTCAGTGATGCGTCCATAGTATTCATTTAATCTAGACAAGAGCAATTATTGCTTTATATTTCACTCATCAGGGAAACCATTTCGTGCCTATAACTGTACTCTTACATCATACATGTGCATCTCTTGCACATTTAATATTATTCATACCTAGTTGGTATTAATATCAGGCTTCATATTAAGAAGCTCCACAATGCATTAAACCCATGCACTCAAGCATAATTAAACACAACTAAGTATTCATCATGTTATCTTAGTGCTTGCACCTTTTTCCATATCATTCACACACATGGACGTATCAGGATTCCAAATCCTCCTCCTAGGGATATTCCAATCATTCTTATGACAAGCCTCATCAAGATACTCAACATCGAGCTTCCCTCTTAGTTGAGGGCTTGCATCCATATTATTCTTTTAAGTATGTATACACATAGACATAGGTGCATCTCTTGCACCCTTTTTACATTGATATTTTAGTTTCAGTATTAGTATTCTTTAGTGAGAGGTTACGATCATTCATATGACTAGTCTCATAGTCATAATTCATACGGATGTTGCCCTCTTTTTATGGGAACAACCTACAATGGTCACTTTTTGGGAATTAGCAACAGTCCCAAAGGACTCCCCTTTATCTTGCTTAAATAGATTATCCTTGTTTCCATCTTTAACCATTATAGGTCAAGTAATCCGACCCTACATATTTTCATTAGTTCTCTAGTCATGAGGAGTTATATACTCAGGGTTTAGTCTTTTAATAATGAATTAATTATAACTGCTAAGGATCCTGCAAGTCCTTACCAAATTTCCTTAATCATGAAGGAATTCCTCATGAGGATCTTAATCCTTACATAATCAACCATATCAATTGCAAGAGACTCTACCTGCTTTAGTAGGTAGACATTGTCACACTATAACAGAACAACTCAGTTCATGTCCCTTGTCTATCTTGTGTAGCTTCATAACATAATTTATTCCACCTCTGTCATTCACATTCAGGTCTTATCAGTAATATTGATCAACACATCCCTACTCCTATAAGAGTAGTTGTCACTTTGACAAAGGGACAATATAATTCCTTTGTTGGAATTCAATAAGAATTCCCAAATCACAGTTTCATTCTACAGTCCTTCTCCTTAAGGAGTTAATGAAGATGATAAACCTTCTTCCAAAGGTAAAATTACCTTTCAACAGGTATCATTTTGACCTTAGTGAACATAGTCTCATGATTGTTCTTCGGCCCATCCAGGCCTGTGTCTGAATCATGCCCGACTAGATAGGGTAGGGTATTATGCTCTCTCCCTTAAATTTTTCTTAGAAAGAAAATCACTCGAATCTTTCATGACCCAAAGAAGGCCAATTGTTGTAACCATTCTCTGATACCAATTTGTAACACACCCATGATGGGGCATAAACATTTTTTCTTTTCTTAAAGGACAGATTCTCTATTCATGGTTTCTAATTTGGAAATTCGGGCAACTAGTCCGACCTCTTGGTCAAGGATCTTTGATTTTGAAGCCAAAAAACTCTTTGAGACCCTGATGGTCTCTCTCTATAATTAAACACAAACCCTTTTGACTTCTGGGTGCAAGTCTAATGGTACCCACGACCTTCCCCTTTGCGCTTATGAAATCTCAGAGTTTGACTGATAGCTCCTTTTCTTATAGGCCCTTTCCTTGATATGACCTTGGGAAATGGCCTTATGTAACCACATGATTGTGGGCACGACCAAGGTTGTTTTGAAACCAAACTAATTTTCACCCCACAATTTACCTTGATCCTCCACATGTCCTTTCTCCAAAACCAAGGTTTGGATTGTGGCCCGCCCTTAACTTTTTAAAGTTCGCGCACCTACAATCCTTGCAATTCTATGGGACCATTGATCTCTCGATATTGATGGTACTATATGAACTGATGGCTCATATCTTCCCCTCCTAAATCAATGGATGTGATCTCCTTCGTGATTCCAGACTTTGGAATTTTCAAATATCAAAACCTGCTTTCCTCCATACATCAATCTTCTGGAGTTGACGATCTGCAGACACCTATCCTCCCAAATCAATGACCCTGCTTCTACTTTGGGTGTTTTACCTTTCAACTAGATCAATGGTCTTGTGGCCTTCTTCTTGATCAATGGTCGAGATATCCTTTGGGTCTCTAGACTTCTGAGATCTCAAATCTCAAACTTCACCCTTTTTCCCAATGGATTTTATCCAAAGGCTATAATCCACTGACGCGTGTCCACTTGATCTGACGATCAAGGATTAATTTGGGTCTTTAGTCAGAGTCCACAGATTCATGCCACTTGTTCTCTGGATCTGAAGGTTCAAATCTACTTTGGATGATCTGACGATTGACATTTACTTCGATTCCTTACCAAAAATCCACAGATTCATGCCAACTGTTCTATGGATCTGACAGTTCAGATCTACTTCAAACGATTTGATGGTCGACATTTACTTCAGGTCTTTTCTCGAAATCCATAGATTCATGCCACCTGTTCTTTGGATTTGATGGTTCATATCTACTTCAGAAGATCCAATGGTCGACGTTTACTTCGAGTGTTTGTTTGAAATCCACAGATTCACACCACCTATTCTTTGGATATGACGGTTTAGATCTAGTTTGGACGATTTGACGATCGATGTTTACTTCAGGTCTTTGCCCATAATCCAAATATTCACGCCGCCTATCCTCTGGATCTGACGGTTCATATCTACTTCAGATGATCCAACGATGGACGTTTACTTCGGGTCTTTACCCGAAGCTCATGGATCTATGACACATCTCTACTAAACTCCAACGACTCAAATTCACTTTGGGTGATTTGATGCCTGAGATTTACTTCAGACAATTTGACAATTCAAATTCACTCTGGCAGATCAAGCGATTGAGATTTACTTCAGATTTCTGGCTCTTCGGGCTTCGAAAATCTAAATTCTCAAACTTGCCTCCTCCTGAACTCACGGTATATGATGACTCGTATTCACTTGGGTGATCTGACGCTTTAGGTTTACTTAATATGATACGATGGTTTAGATACGATTCATATGATTGGATGTTTGAGATTTTACTTCGGCTTTCTGGATCTCCAAACTTTGAAAATCTCAATTTTCAAACCTTGGTAAGTTCTTTCTCTCCTGCGTGTGTGAATCACTAAGGCTTGTGCACCTTTCTCTAATCAGAGAACTATTGATCCTTTGCACTGTGATGCAATGAACACTATTTACCCTCCTCTTGATCTTCTTACTTTCTTCGACTTAGAATATTTTCTAAGTGCTCGAAGGATTTGACCTTTTCTCCTCCTACGGGCCCATCTCCGGGATTTCCTCTACGCTCCTGAAAGCACTATCTCTTATGAGTTTGATCTCCTTGAAGATTTTTCCATCCCACACACTCCTTGCATTTCAAGTATTGTTTCAAAATCAGATCGAATGTCAATGACAGTCGATGGTTCATAGAAATTGTGGGGCCCCAACATGCGTGCTCTTTACCAGAGAGTTCAAGCTTCACAATCTAGAAATTGCTTGCTTGATTCTAGTCTAATAAGGATTGTTGATCTTCCATCCCATTGAGATAAACACAAGGATGATGTGTGGGCTGTGAACTAGAGCTTCCACTATTTTCACCTTCGCGCTTCGTAGTGATTCCCCACCCTCGATCTTCATTCATAGATCGACGATTCATAGAAATTGCGAGGTTGAACTTGACTATCATCTACCTCCTAGATCTAATGGTTGGGACAGTTCTCAGAAATCCTCAGATCTAAGGCTCATAGTTAACTTCATGACTTTGGGACTTTGGGGATTTTACCTCCCTTACGATGAAATTTCTCAGTTCGTCGAACTCGCGAAGTCCGAATGACTCCAAGGGTTAACTCCCACACTCTTTCCCATATCCAATGGTCACAATAGACTGTGTCTTATTCTGAATATATTTTGTCTATTCATCTTCTAAACAAGGGAACATTCCCTTTTGATACTTTAGGCTCGTTACTCTTCCTGAGCATCGTTTTCTCTAAAAGTCTTAAGAGATTTGCACTATTTCTCTTTAACTTAACTCTTGGAAGAATCCTTCCACGCACCCCCTATGCTCATTCATCAACTCTAGAAATTAAGTGGTTCTCAGTCTATGCCTACCTTGCAGAGAGCCTATGCATATGTGCACTATCTCTCCTAAGATTTAACAGACTCCCCCCTCTAAGGGACTCAGAATGACTAGGAGTGTCGATATGCATATGTGAAATTGTGCCCAAGGTCAACAAACTCACAGTTCGTGGATCTAGCTTAAGCCACCATAGGGCGCAAGAATTTATGAATACAAAACATGTCTAATCCATACTTTCTTAAATACAAAATTTAAACAGGAATAAAGAGATACAGTATAACCATTAAGCAAAAATACACATCACTGGATCCTTCACAGTATATCCCATTTCATTACATAATTACAACTTAATTTCACAGGGTATGAGAATACTTATCTATTACAAGTTGCATCCAACCAACTGATTGTGGGTGTGCACCTTTCCACCCAACCATAGGCTCAGAGGAATTCATTATTATCACTATGTCCACCCCTGTGCCAAGCCATGATATCACTAGGTAATTTACTCCATCTCTCAAAGAAACTCTCTATGTCACAACAACCCTGCGAGGTTTATCAAATGCTTCCTCAACATCAAGCTCACGTTCGAGTCCTTCATGCCATGTTCTCGAGACTTCCTTTTGGGTTCACACATCTTGCTCACGAGCTTGTGATATCGTCCCCCCTTGTCTCTCTTCTCTTGCTGCATCTCTATATGTATCTTAACTTCCATCCTCTGGAAGGTTTTCGATCTGTCCTATTCCTTTTGTCAGAAGGAAGCTCGGGTCTGCAGGTCTCTGTGGTACTTCGAGTTGACATCCTGCAACTATACCATGCTTCCATTCATGAGGGTGGTTGATGATTCATCAACTGGTCCTTTATTTATTAACTGATTTCTTTCCTCTAGATATATCATGGTTCGTACTTCAATGTTTCACCCCCCAACAGTCAGTTATGGGAAGTTTAACAATCATGCATTTTCATTGTCCACATGCCTTAGCATGGTAATCATATTTTATGATTAATTACAAGTTGGGGGAAATAGGCATGTTACACACATCCTTCACGTTAGACTCATATACAGGCTTAGATAATTGTCAAAAAAGGTTACAAGAAGTCTCCACAAGAAGATGCATAAGAATAGACTGCAAAGTAATATGGGTAGGTACGAAGATAATGAAACCTCCTATCTTCCCTGGGGTGAATGAATTAGAAGAATTCTTAACACAATATGAAGGTGAAGTGTTATAAAATAAAAGGCTCTTATCCCTAGATATAACACTCAAGGAAACACCTGGAATATGGTGGGGTGCGCACAAATATACTGTTAAGGAATGGTACCAATGTAAGCAGTTACTGTGCATCAGATTTGGTGTAGAACAGGGAACTGACCAACTATAGAAATATGACAGATAAGGATCACTAGAAGAACACTTGGAGAAGTGAAGAACACTATGGAGGATGACACCACCATAGGAATGGCCTCATCATTTTATTCACACATTAGAAGGCATTCCAACAAATTGGTATACAGACCAAGAATTGCACAGAGGAACTACAAACTAGACAATATTACAATAGAATTTTACTGTCACTTTCTCATTTGAACATGAGAACCCCAACATAGAATTAGCACTTAAATGAATCAGAGGGCTTATATTCATTAAAGAACCGAAATTTGAACTCATGACAGAAGAGAAAAAATAGAACAGATAGACTGTAAAATAACTACTGTCATGCTACCATGTGTAGGAAGAAGCACCAGATGCAGATGACTCGTGAAAAATTTATATAACAGAAATTGAAGGTGAAAGAGGGGTGGAAGGTCCACCTATGGCATCAAAAGTATTTGATGTGCTGATCAAGGTTAATAAATTCAACATTGGCACAATTGAGAATCCTAAAATGGCCAACATTAGAGACTATTGGGATGAGAAAACAATAGAAAGAATAACAAAGTTACTATGCGATTACAACCATCTGTTCCCAACAACATTCAAAGAAATGAAAGGCATAGCATGAGAGCTAGGGGAAATGCATATACCTCTCAGATATGAAGCAAGTCTGATCATATAGAGACCATATACACTAAACCCAATATATAAGAAAAAAGTGAAAGCATAGATTGACAGGATGTTGGAGGCTGGAATCAGAGAACCAATAGATGAATCTAAATGGGTAAGCCCTATGGTAGTTCAGGACAAGAAGAAAAGATGGATAAGGATATTATTTGACCTAAGGAAGTTAAATGTTGCTTGCCTACATGAACCTTTCCCTACTCCTTTCACAGATGAGGTGTTGGAGAACATAGGAGGTCAGGAAGGTTACTCATTCACTGACGGGTTCTCAGGCTACCGTTAGATCAAGATAGCCCCGAAAGAGAGTTACAAGACCACAGTTTCCACATAATGGGGGTCCTACTAGTAAAAAATCATGTCGTTTGGACTGAATAATCCACCAACAATATTTTCCAGAGTAGTCATAGATGCATTCAAAGAATTCATCCACCAGTTTCTAGAGGTATATCTAGATGAATGAATAGTCTGCAGTCTTTCGAAATACCATGTAGAGATGTTGAGGCTGATGTTATAAATATGCAGGCAGTGCTATATATCATTAAACATCAAGAAGTGCATATTTGAAACACCCTTTGGGATACTATTGGGCCATATATTATGCAAACAAGGCTTCCAAGTAGATCCTGCCAAGATTGCAGTAATTGTTAATCTACCACCACCAAAATCAGTAGGTCAACTAAGACCAACATTGGGACACACAAGACATTACATGAAATTCATAAAAGGGTATGCATAGATCATTGCATCAATGGAGAAACTATTGAGAAAATATAAAAAGTTTCAGTGGAATGGGGATTGCCAATGAGGATTGGACACTCTAAAGGAGAAGATGGTAATCACACCAATACTAGTATTCCTAGATTGGGAAAAGACATTCCATGTGCGTGTAGATGCATTAGACATATCACTTTGAGCTATTCTAGCATAGCCAAGAGCTGGGGAATTGGACCATCCTATAGAATTTTCTAGCAGAAAAATGTCAGAGTCAGAGCAGAATTACAATACCATAGAAAGATAAGGCTTAGTTATGGTCTATGCACTTTAGAAGTTTAGACACTACTTATTAGGGAAAAATTTCAATATGTTTACAGATCATTTATCTCTCAAATACCTCGTCAATAAGCTAGTGTTGGGGGGATAATTTGTATATGGTTATTGTTGTTCTAGGAATTTGACTTCGAAGTGATAGTCAACGCAGGGAAGTTCAATGTAGGACTTATTCACCTGTCAAGGATCACCAATGGAGAGGAACCTACGAATCTAGAGGAAACATTTCCCAATGCACAGTTATTTTCAGTCAAAGTAGCTGATGAATATTTTGCAGACATCATTCAATACTTGAGTACAGGGACTATGCGAGAAGAATTCAACACTACGCAGAAGAAAAATCTGGTAGTCAGAGCTGCAGACTATCAATTGATTGCATGACACTTATACAAGATGGGTGCAGACAACATCTCAAGAATATGTGTACTAGAACATGAAAGATCTAGGATTTTAGCAGAGGCCAATGAGGGAATAGAAGGAGGACATTATGCAGGAAAATCTACCATGCAAAATGTATTGCACACAGGACTATGGTTGTCAACTGTTCATAGATACTCAAAGGACTATTGCCAGAGATATGATGTGTGTCAGAGGGATGGTAAACCTATTAGAAATGATGATATGCCCTTAAGGCCACAAGTAACCTTGTAGGTATTCGACAAATGGGAAATAGATTTTGCGGGACCAATTAACCCACCAACAAAAAGGTGAGGAGCAAGGTATATTATTACTACGATAGAGTACTTAACAAGATGGGTAGAAGAAACACCAATAAAATATTGTAGCGCAGAGACAAAATCACACTTCTTGTTTGAGCAAGTGATCACTAGATTTAGATGCCCAAGGATTTTGATGAGTGACCAAGGCACTAACTTCATTAACAACACTATTAAGGCTATGATTGGGGAATTCAAAATTTGTCATCAAAAGAGTACACCATATCATCCTCAAGCAAATGGAACAGTGGAAGCCTTTAATAAGATCCTAGAGAATGCATTGACAAATATTTGCAACGTCAGCAGGGATGATTGGGACTTGAATATACCAACAATACTGTGGGAATGCACGAACACATGCAAAACATTGATACGGCAGACACCATTCATATTGGTGTATGGAAAAGAGGCATTGGTTCCATTAGAATGTTTGGTACCTAGTCTGCGCATAGAAGAAATTACGAACATGACAGATCTAGGCACAGTAAAAGAAAGGCTAAGACAACTGATGATCATGGAAGAAGATATGATTCTATTAGGGTTTCATAAAGAGGTACATAAGTCAAGGGAAAAATCTTGGCATGATAGACATATTAAGAGGAAACATTTCAAGAAGGGAGACCTAGTTTTGGTATACGACAATAAATCTCTTCAACACCCAAGAAAACTCAAAATGCATTGGTTGGGACCATATGATGTAAAGGATATCACAGATGGGGGAGATGTACAGTTGAAGGATTTGTGTTGCACCTATTTTGTCACCTAAATGAGAAAAACAAAGGTGCTTACAATCTTAGTTGGGTTAGCTAAGCAAGACAACAGTACAGGAAAGGGCTAGAAGATTAAAGCATAAAAGACTTAGCTAAGAATTAACTAGGAATGATAAAAACAAATAAACTATGGTGCATAAGGACATAAGAACAAGAAACAAACAAGACTCATGTCACCAATGGAAAGGATTGTATTAGTGAAAAGAAAACACCAAAGAGAAAGGGGGACTTTGGGTGCCTTCTTCCTCCAAGGGAGGGCTCTTGGACCCCCAAAATTGAGCTCTTCTTACAACTTGAAAACTTGAAAGAAATGGTGAAAGAATCCCAAGCTAATCCACTCAAAAGGTGATGTGAATTGACCAAATGGAATGGTGCTAGTATGCTCTTGATGAGAAAAGAGGATTCCCCAAGAGAATAGCAGAAACATAACCTTGCAAATGAATTCCTTGAAGCTGTAGTGCACCCATGGCCTTGTTTTATAGCACCTCTTTGAGGTATTATGCAACCAGATTTTAGTGTGAACAAGGGGTTGTTTAGGGAACCTTTAGGTCTTTGACCAACCACCCAACTAGATACAACCAAGATTTGGATGTCAAATTGACTTGGAAGCTGAAACAGAAGTGGGTGGGAGGCCAACCAACATTATAAATGCATTTTTCTTAGGTGTGCATGACTTTTAGCGTCCACAATCGTGTGTTGTGCGCATGTGCGCTTTTCATGCATTTCTTTATGGCACACATGTGTGCACTACATGTACAGCCATAGAACATCCTAATTTGATAATTGTTTGTATATTTTTGGACCCTTTGGAAATGATCTTTTGGTAATTTTGGTCCATGGGTGAACTTAATAGCTATTTGAAGATGATGGATTCTTGTAACCATTTGCGGATGAAATTTCAGTGATAACAGATGGCCCCTGATGGATGAGATTAGGAGCATACGTATAGCCTAAATTCATCATTTTTTCTTATACTAAGAGTACCATGGTAAGAAAGAGCGATAGTGAGAATAGCAATAGAGATCCTTTGGAGGGAGAAGGGAACCTGTAGGACCCAACCTTTCCCAGGGTGTGAAAAATAAATTGTGTACAAATGAGGCGAGCATGCCCCATGCTCGTGTCATGTGACTCAAAAAACATGGATGACAGTAACTGAAGTTATGTGCTGGTGAAGATGACTGTAGTGCCCTCAGGGGCATGTCGATAAGAGCAGAGGAAAATTCTGTTGAGGAAAAATACTCTAAAAAGTAGGCAATGACACCTGTAGGAAGTATCAAGGATTCTGCGGGCATTGATATCCCAACAAATTTCAGAGTTCTTCGGGAAATACAAGAATAACTGCAATAGTCACAAATTAAGACCCACCATAACATGGGAAAGTGTTGGATTTGAATGTTATGGGGGTCAATGACAGCAAAGAGAAATGATGGTTCTCCCTGTGTCGTCCGAGATTCCTCATTGTAAAGGTAATGAGAGTCAAGATACTGTCACCCTTCTGGAAACTGTGCTGATGTCGACAAAAAGGGAGACATGACACCAAGAATAAAAGGGCTTCGTGAAATACGTTGGGTGATATCAAGAACTAAGGAGTTACTTGGACGAAGTCAAGATGCATGGAGATTCAATATTGCCCTTGGTTGGGGATATATGTGAAGTATAAGTGGCAACAACCATTCAACTAGGTTGAGTGTTAGGGGGACAACTAGACGTGGGATAAATTGTACTAGAGGTGGGACAAAGTGAACAAACTCAAAGAACAAAGATAGGTGGCCGGTGGGATACTCAGAGTTTATGGATGATGTCAATGGGAGTAGGTGATAAGGAATTCCCCAACCAAGGGAGACATGTGTTGTGTTTTCCAAAAAGGAATAAGGTCACCAAAGGTGACGATAAAAAGATAAGTAAGATGATGGAACAACGACTTAATTACAAAAAGAATTAAAAAAATCAATTGGGATAATAATGCAAATATAGAAATGTGTGCCCCATGGTAAGATGGCTTGGCCTGAGGATTGCGCAAGTTGGTGAAAAAACAAGTGGAGGGTTGGAGCCCCATAGGAGGGTTTCTATAGTAGGAAAATGTATGGAGGGAAATCTACAGATGGGAAAACTGATGGTGGAGGAAATGGATGGTAAATGATGCTACAGGAGTGCAGCCAAAATAAAACCATGAGGAAGTGCCCTAGGAGTCCGTTGGGTAGGCTAGCAAAATGAGGAGAAGGAGTATGTGGCTGATTCGCGACATGATGTAAGATTATCGAGACTCCCATCCCTAAAGGGTGAAAAGAACATGAGTTTCAAAGTGCCAAGGGGGACTATGAATGGGACAACTCATGTGGGGGAGAGTGCTACCGGGTGACAGTACCCAAAATGCAGTGGAGGTGACAGTACTGTAGAGTCGGATTATAGGGACCCTAAAGGAAAATTTCAGAGGGTGTGACTGGAGATGCAATTGAGATTCAAAGGGAATGATTACATTCTAGTTTCGATAATATACCTTAAGGGGTCATGCTAGTGTGTGATGACCAAGTACCTACTGTTATCGGACAAATCGGTAGGTGCAGACACTAACTGATCTCCCTAGATCCACCTAGATCTAGAACGAAACACACCAGAACATGACGCTTTCCTTAAGTTTTAAATATTGAATTTACCAACTAAAGAGGGATGGGTGACATACCATTTAAATGTCACTTCCTCTCGCCATTTCCATCCTATCTCTGTTCTAATTCTCATACAATGATGATCCTGCAAAAGAACGCAACTAGCCAAAGTGATAGCAATAGCATAAACTCAATATAAACCTATGTATGTGATCAAGGAATCATACAATAAAACACAACAAGCTTTATAGGAAAGAATCATATTACTGTATCATATTAAATATGAAAGAGAGATTACAACCATGGCTTTGATGTCGTAAGGTCCCTTCCAAGTGTCCTTCGTTCCCTACACACTTCTTTCGTCAAGGATTCTGAGACCATGGATCTGATAGCTACTCACAATCTATCTTGACAAAGCAAATCTCAAAGCCACTCTAACCAAGCTAATAATTCCAATCCAACCAAAGCTCAAGAACCCCTTCTCCATGAGACATCCTCTCCTTTTATAAGTTGAAGAGGATAAGGTGAGGAGGTTAGGATGATCCCACTAAATCATGAAAGCGAGTAAGATCCAAACCATTTGGATGCCACCTCGCCATGGAAGTTTCTCCTTCTAGAAGATTCGATAAAACGCTCATTTTTCCCACGTGTAATCATTCTCGCACCCTGCTTATAGTGCAACCTGCAAACTGTTCGCACCCTAGCTATGATGCAGCCTGCGAGAATTAGGCATTCTCTCACCCTAATACATAGGCAACCTGCGAACTTCCTTTTTTATAATGTTTTTACACAGGAAAATGCAACTTATTTTCTCAGGAAAAGTTCTTCTCCCTTCTCTCTTCAGGAACTCAGGCCACTGACCCCTCTGAAGGAAATAGATAGGTTTACATCATTAACGGTCATAGGGATGACGAAAATAATGTGTAACACCTGGACACATGAAAACCAAATATATGACGTGAACAATATCTGAAGTTAATGAATATATAACAGTTATTTGATAATTTTGAACATGATCATGCGTACCTAAACAGGGTATGAGAATATGGATCCCTGGGGGCCAGGGATGGATGTTAACCTATGAATCATGACTACGTAGGTAGCATGATACTGATCCTGTGGCTAAAGACAAATCAAAAAATAGATGTCCAGAGCTCCTGGAAGGGGATATGGAAGTTTTGGCAAAAAGGGCCTATATATAGATGTAGGGCCCACATTTCCACCTCATTTGTACTTGCTGTTATAATGATAAGAGAGAATATTCCAGAGAAGATTCAAAGATTTTGGGAGTGTGAGGAAGCCGATCTGGGAGGTACTAGAGTTAGGTTAGTGGTTTCATCTTCTTGTACAGTAGTTAGGTGTCAATTTTTGGGTAGGACCGTATGGATGGCTGTATGGTGGGTTTTTGGCAGTGTGGCCCCCCAAATGCGCGGGCGATCGATGGTGAACCACACATGAATGTGTGACTGTAATGGGAATAGTTGTGCAGGGGGGCATGCAAAGTGGGAAAATAGGTGTGCATTAGGTGCGCGCCTGTTCAAAGCATAGTCGCGCATATGTGCGTGGCTATGTTGCTGACAGTTGCGCATGAGTACGCAATTGTGGAGTGAACATGCACACATTTGGTGCGCACCTATGGGATGAACAGGTGTGCATACATGCACTCCTATGGGGTAAATAGGTGCGCATGTGTGCGTGCCCATGGGGGTAATAGCCACATCTTTGAGGCAAAGCTGTGGGTGAGAAAAACTTATCTGTTTTTGGGAGATTTTGATGTTTTGATGAATGGTGATGGTTGATCGAGTACTGTATATGTAGATGCAGGTGATCATTTGGGACGATGCCAATCCATTGGAGGGAGAGGGACTGAGCCTGAATAAGGGTGGACGTGAGGGATGAGGATCCGACGATTCATGGTGCTTTGGCGGCCTGTGGGTTGCTGAATTTTTTTGAGTGCTCACTAGTGAGGGCGCAAGAGTATCTACTGCAATTCCTAATTTCCATGTGGAGTCCATAATTTTAGTGTTTTATTGTGTGTGGGGATAACTTGGCATTTTCTATTGAGGAGGATGTCTATTTTCTGACTGGGCTCCCTTTTCGGGGAACCTTGCAACCGACGGAGCTGGTGATAGATGGAGAGGGACAGTTGGCGACCCTTGCCTGGGCATATTTTTGGGGAGAGGATTTCATGTCTGGGTCGGTGGTGAGGATTGGGGTGATGGATGCCCTAGTACATTGTTGTGTGGCAACGATGATTGTGAGATTTTATGGGTCCCTCATGACTCAGCGTATCAATGGCAGTTAGTTGCAGATCATGTAGCGGGCATTAGGAGGTGAGAATTTTGCCTAGGGTTTGATGTTGCATGCCAAGATGGTGGGACAACTCACCAGGTGTCGTGCAACAGACTCAGGGTATTTCTCTTTTGGATCTATTCTAGTGGCTTGGTTTCTATAGAGGGTGCCTATGTTGTGCCTGAGAATTTTGTTAGACCCACTAGGGGCACGAGAGCTGCAACTATGGTGGTGGGTGATGATATTGGTTCATCATGGGGGTGGTGAGGGTCGCCATTACTTCACAGTTGAGGCTGCACAGGTGTGGAATCATATGCCACAGATCATATTGTAGTTTCCATACAATGGGGTAGATTTCTGTGATGACACTGAGATGATATTACCCTTGGGAGAGGTATTCGATTGTCGAGGTATGATGTTATTTTTGCTGGTTTTTTATTTTTTTAGATAGTATAGCATATGGTTTATATTTGTATGGATGTTGATACTATCATGTCTTTGTTTATGTAAATGTGGGATCGTGTGGATGGGAGGTCGATTTGATTAGAGTGCTAGCCCGCCAGGGGCCTGTGAGACCACCCTGGGTAGAGCCACGAGCAGGGGAGAGGCGGGGACGAGAGGATGTTGGGGTGAGGCCCAATGATGAGGATAGAGCAGCCAGGAGATGTCGTTATGATGAGCCCAGTGCATGGTCATCAAATTCTCCTTTGGCCAAGGCCAGGGGAGAGTTTGATGATTTCCACCACTGATAAGAGGTGGTTCTATAGGGAGTGCCCAAGGGGATGTGGGTGCGGATCCAAAATGAGGGGATCCTTGAGTAGTGTATTGGAATGTCGGCAGAGTCACGAACCTTGATCCATAGATCATCTATAGCCGGAGCTGCGATGACTGGGTGGTTTCCCCTAGGACCTAAGGGACCTAGAGCTAGTGGGGTACCTCCACTAGAGGGAGGACCTGGTGCTAGAGCACTAGAGGAGCCCTGAGGGCCTCTCGATATGCATTTTTTTGTATTTGATATAGGTTGGTGAGCCCGTTTTGTATAGTTGTGACATCCATTTTTGTATTGATAGGGATGAGGTGACTCACCTCCCTATGAGCGATGTACTATTTTTGTAAACACTTATGACATTTTGACCTATATATATATATATGGATATACATTTTGCGATCTTGGTAATGTGTACATGTGTTGTGTGGTTTTTGTTGATGATGTCTAATGTATATTTTATGACAGATTATGGATGTTTGATGTATGCATATTGGTAGCTTGATGTGATAAATGCCAATCTAATACTAGGTTAGCCATATTAACTGCTATTTTATTAAATTGTCTTGGAATGTGTGTGAACGTGATGGAATCAAATTGTTGATATAACAGTCTAACTTGCAGGTATTTGTGGAAGAGGCAAGGATCGTAGACGTGGTACACATTATTGAGCTAGAGGACAACCAACTGGGAATCAAGTAAAATGCTAAGGTGACGAATATGGCGATGATTAGCCTCAAGGAGGAGATCAATGATGGTGGTGTATTCTGCTTGATTTTTGGTGGCTGAGCTTAAACATATGCCGCTGGTGTGGAGCAGGACATGTGAAGGTGAATAGAGGGCCCAGGCAGCCGAAGTGAGTTTCTGAGTCCAGTGGCCAGCTCCGTCGGCATACCCGATGTGGTAGGCTGATGGGGGTGGCATATGTAAATAACATGAGTGATAGATTAGACAGGAGGTATGTATAAAATAAGATTAAAAACTCTACAAAAGATGTACCAAAAAAAGAAAAATCCTAGTGTAGTGTGGCTATGCTCAGGCATAAAATTTCTTTAAGTACAACCTGTTGATGGGTTTTTTGAGAGGATGGCCTTCAGGGGAGGCCAGGATGTATGCACCTTTAGTGAGGAAATGTTGGACGATGTACGGTCCATGCCATAGGGACTCAGATTTTCCATGGCCAAGGGTATCGTGAGCGAGGACAAGGTCTCCTTCGTTAAAGGAGCGAAGGTTGACATGGCGATCAAAGGTGGCCTTTGATCATTTTTTGGCTGCTTCATTGTTCTGTAATGAAGATCGACGATCTTCATCCAGGGATTCTAAGTTCAACAAACTCTTCTCTATTGGGGCAGTGTCATGGCATAGTAAGTGAACGAAACCATGTGCTTGAGTGGCATAATCTAGGACAAAGCACCATAAAAAGTTATCTTTGCCTTGTAGGCTCTGTAGTTGGTGTAAATTTTGAGGAGGGGGAATTTTCATGATGGCTTGGACTTTGAGAGGGTCCATGGTAATGCCACTTTAGGAAATGATGAAACCAAGGAGGCACCCAACAATGATGCAGAATATGCACTTGAGGGGGTTCAAGCGAATATTGTACTGATGACACCTTTGGAAGATGATTCGTAGATCATTGATATGCTAAGTGCATTTCTTAGATCGAGCAGTGAGGTCGTCTAAGTATGCGAGGATGATATGAGCCAGATCATGAAAAACGTATGTCATGGCCCATTGGAAAGTGGTTCTGGCATTCTTGAGGCCAAATGGCATGACATGATATGAAAAGGTTCCCTAGGGGGTAGTGAATGCATTTTTGTACTGATCGACAGGGTGAATTTGGATTTGGTTGTAACCAGAGAAATCATCCGTGAAGGACAAAGCTTCGTGACCTGCGCAATCATTGATAATTTGGTCGAGGAAGGGTGTTGGAAAGTTGTCTTTGGGATAGGCGTGGTTGAGGTCGCCGAAGTCCGTACAGACATGGATAGTGCCCTATTTTTTGTTAACAGGGATAGGGTTGGAGACCAATGACGTATAGGTGATGGGGTAAATGAACCCTACAGCGCATAGTTTGTCAATCTCGGCTTTGATGGCCGCTGCTTTGGATGGGTGTAGCGGTCGTTGTTTTTGGAAAATGGGTGTGATATCAGGCTAGGTGTCTATGAAATGTTCGACAATAGAGGGATCAAGGCCAAGCATCTATGTGTATGACCAAGAAAAAATGTCCTGGTATTCCTGGAAGAGGGCTTTATAGGCGGTGATTTATTTAGGAGAGCATGCAGTGCCAATGGTGATTTCCTCAATAATTCCATATTTGATGGACATAACTATTTTGATGGTTAGGGATATATTGGCCATATTGCCTTCCTCAAAAGTGTTAGGGGCAGGGATAGGGTTATTAAACCAATCTATATGCCATTATGGGAGAAAATATTTGGTTTCGACTGCGTATATGGGGTGTTGGTTAGGAGGCGGGAAGGCTTCCTGTGAAAGAAAGAGAACTCTATGGTGGAGCACGTCCCATGGGAAATCGGGGGTAGTTAACTCCTCGAGGATATATTTATATAAATGAAGTTGTTGTGAATATAGAGGATCGAGAGGAGTGACATTAGTGACTGTCACTATGGCGTTGTCTCCGACTGATAAAGATGTAGTGGGATTGATGCAAGGGGATTGCGATGGTTTGCTCTTCATAAACCAAATATCCAGATATTGTGGGTTAAAAATGGTAGTCGGGCGTAGAATTTCCATGGGGAAATGAATTGGAGAATTGGGGGGATTTGGAGGTAACTCCTCATATAAATCATCTAGGAAGCATGGGGGAGTAGGGAGTGCCTCAGGTTCTAGTGAAAAGATATGAACCATGTCAATTGATGGGGTAAGGGTACTTACTAGGTCTGCTGGAGGAGGGGGGGTATAATTTTGAATAGAGGCAAGTTGGTGATGCATGTATTCAATGATCATAGGACATTGATATGTGAAATGATCAAGTGATTTGCATAGAGAGAAAGGAAATCTCATGCATTCGTTGACTGAGGTCATGACATAATGGATGTCAGTGACAGGAGTTGGGGTGGGTGTTTGCTGAAAGTCCTGGCATACAACTGCTAGTGTCTGTTGGAATTGAGGTAACATTGGACAATGGTGTGTGTAATGGCCATATTCTTAATAGATGGCCCATGGGAATTTGGGTCGCATTCCTTTGTTACTTGTGTTCTATAAGATAGCGAAAATACTGGAGGAAGCGACGAGAGGTGGTGGTGCTCAAGGGAGTTGAATGAGATTACGTAACTCAGGGAGAGATGGGCACTTGTTGGTGGGGTGTCCATCTTTCTCACATAGCGCACAAGAAGGTTGGACGTGTGGGGGAGGTGGAGTTGTGGGCTCCTTCTTCTTTTGCCTACCCCCATCTATACTAGGGGGGTTAGTGAGTGGGGGTGTAGGTGGTATGGTGGGAGTGAGTATGGGAATCTGCATCAATATTCCTTCTATTTGAGGAGGAAGGGATGGTTGAGGGATCATCTTAGATGGATGTAAATACCAAATTGGGATTTCCAGCACCATATTAGGAAGGGTAAGCATTGCAGCTACTTGGAAAGATTGTACACCTAGTGGGGGGTAAAAGAAAGGGATTTGGGTAATGGCTTGGGGGACTGTTTCCCAAATCGGGATATTACCCTGGGGAAGATTAGGAATGGGTCAAGTTGAATTAGTTCCAAGGGATTCCTGAGGGAGAATTTCTGTGACTAGTGGGACATCAGGGATGAAAGAGGCCTCGACAGGAGGGAGGTTATCTTCGGTTGTCATTTTGTTAGAGGATACGACACATACTTGTGCTGAGGGATGGAGGAGCACTGGTGCTCCATGGTATGTCCCTAGAAAGGATGGGTCTTTGAAGATTCAGGGGCCCATCTCTATGAGTGGATAGGCATCGAGATTAGTGTGAATGAAAGGGAGGATGTTATCGATGTTGGATGAAGAGTTAGGCTCGTAATGTGATACTGGATCGATGGTAATGATATTTCCATTCTGGGGAAACATCATGGTTTAGAACACAAAAGAGGTGATGACCTTCATAGCATACATGTAGCTACGACCAAATAATATATTGTAGTCGAGTGGGGCATTGATAACCTCAATGTAAATTAGAATGGTTTTGTCCCCGAGCTCGATGGGGACATTTTGGAAGAGTCCTTCTAGGATGAGGGTCTTCCATTGTAAGCTCTTAAGGCAATGGCAGATTGTATGAGTTCGGGGGAACCAAGTTTCTGCCATACATATTTTGACATAATGCATGTGGATGGACCTTCATCAATGATGCATTGGTGAAATGTAATGTTTTGGATTTTAACTGGGATTTGAAAAGCGATGAGAGCGGGGAGGGGAGATTCTCCACTATCGATATTGAATGTAATGAGTCAGGTATCCGCAGGGTCGTCTGCCCTGAGGGTGGAAGGTAATGATTTCTGTTGAGTAGGACAAGTTTGAAGGACTTCTAAGACTGACATAGAAATAGGAGATTGTGCCAAATCATCGACCAAACTATAATTATGAGCCACCCTAGCTTGAGGGTTGTGGAAATTCCTGCGTAAGGGGATGCAAGGAATACAAAGGGGTGGGTCAGTATTAGGGCAAGGAATCATCAAAGGGGGGCCAGTTACAACTGGGGGTGTGTCTGAGGTGGTGGGAGTTGACTCAGGAGTTGATTTGTATTGACGACTACGTGTTTGTAGAAGAGCTTCTTCCTCGCGAGTGAGGAGGATAGTACGATCGATAGGATTGCTTGGATTGGGATATTGTCCCATCTATGGTAGGGTAGGCTTCATTTATTGTTGGGTGTTCATTACCCCTTTGTGTGGGATGGGATTTTTTAGCACAACTGGGGGTGATTGTTGCACATATCGTTGTGGGGCCTACGGAGGGGCAGTGTTGAGGGACGTGGTCTATTCACAGAGTCTTTCATCCATTTAAAGTCAGTGATTTGGGGGAAGTGGTGAGTATAGTGACCAAAATCACCACAAAGAGCATAAGGGAAGGTGGTCCTAATATTGTTGTTTTTCCTTCCCTTGCATTTTTTGTTGTTTCCCCCTTGGGGGTTTTGATTCCCCTAGTTTTGGTTGCCCCTGGCATACTGGTTCTATTGGGGTTGGTTTTGGTTTCCTCCTGGTCTAAGATTATTATTGTTCCATTTTTTTCCTTTCTTTCTCATATTTTTCGATTGATGGGATGGATTTTCCATGTTCACTTTTTCAAAATTTTGATATTGTTGAATGGGAGAAGGTTGAACAAAATTAACCCCAGTGTGTGGTGGTCCTTGTGGTGGAGCCATAGGCTGTGGGATGCCAGAAAATGGAAAGTATGGATTATGTTGTGGTGATGATCCATAAGTTACATAGGAAGGTGTGGTGCTTTCACTAGTTCTTAGGGTATAGGCCAAGGTAGGGGGAGTACCAACACTTGGTTGGATAGGTTGGCAGATTAGGAGTGTCGGCGAGGGTCCACTTATGGGTGGAGGCAGGGAAATAGGGTATGGTTGTTGATAAGGGGGAGGAGGATAATAAGGGATTCCTCCATATGCCAGTGGATATTTAGGTGTGCCATACATGGGTGGTTGTTGAGGCTGTGGGTTGTGGTGTGTAGTGTTACCAATCAATCTGTCTGCTGAGTGAGACATCCTAGGTTTGTCTTGGCCAAATGGCATGGGTCTAGGGGCATCTAGGAGTATCGTGTATAGGTATCCAGACTGGGCGTAAATGAGTTCAAATTGTTGGGTCTTGCTAATGGATTCTTCTCTAGTCTAGGGGAAGGTGGCAGCCACATCTTTGGTGAGGAGGGAAACAATTGATTTGAGGAACCAATTGAGACATTGGTTAGGGGTAGTGTCATATTTGCAGAGGCTATGTCGTCGATGCCATTTGTGGATGTGGTCGGAAATATGTGTGGAGGCGGTTTGTTTGAAGTATGAGAGTAGTTCAAGGCCGTTGTCATGATGAACGAGTAATTGAAATAAGGTAAAAAAAATATTTTTCCAAGGATTCAAAAGTTGTGTGGGACCCATATTTTTCTTCTACATACCATTTGGTTGATGGGCTAGTGAGTGTATGTTGAAATAACCTCAATCGAATGGAATCGTCCATGATGTTGTTTGAAGAACACCATAGGTGAAAGGTCATGATATGGTTGACATGATCATCTCTTGCTTTTCCTTCAAACTTGGGGATGTCTGAAAGGAGTTTGGTAGGCATTGCAGGCCATGTGGGGTTGTGCAATATGGGATCATTGGTGAGTTTAGTCAGATCTGGTATGTTGAGGGAAGCCAAATATGGCATATGGGGTGGTGGAAAAGTATTAATTCCATCCATAGTGTGAGAGTTCTGAGTACCTGACCCTTGGAGGGGACTAGGTGGGTTTGTACTTCCCCCTTGAGAAGAAATTGGTCCCCCACTTCCGTGTAAAGGAGAGCGAGTGGAAGGTGGACCTTGGGAATTGGACCCAAGTAAGGTCGAACCAAGCAACATTGATCCCAAGACAGTGGCACTCACAGGGGTGTGAGAAGGTGGAGATGATGAGTTGGAAAGACCAGGAACTGCCCCTAGAATAAGAGGGAGATTTAGCAAGCGTTTGGAATGATGGGGGTTTTGTGGGTCCCCTATGATGTCTGACTAGTTGAGTGAATGTGTGTGAATGGTGGTGAGACAAAACAAATAAACAAAAGCCTTTGCTACAATATTTGAACCTACACAATATATATCCAAATCAGATGTAATCAGAAAGGCATAATACATAAATTGTTTTGATAAAGAAGCATATATGTGGATAGGTGGATTTTGTCTGCATGGGGGAACAAAGAAAACAAATGATGGTTTCCTAAAAGATGTAATGTCCTTCCTCTCAATATAGCACTGGACCTTCCAATAGCACTCAATAATGGGGTCTGAAGCCACCAAAAGAGAAACTAGTGAAGGATGAAGCAATCAGTTATAATGAGGGGTAGAGGGGGAATATCCTGAAAGAATTGGCAATATTTTCCAATAGCCACACAAAATCCAATCAAGGTGCAATTGCATACCACAATTTCCACCTGGGTAGATGTCCTAAAATTCGGTCACTAGGTACCTCGTTCAAAGTGCGACATTTAGATTTTTAGCCTAAGAAATGGGTCACAAGCTGGATCCTGTCCAAGAGGTGGGTGCCTCAAGGGGGGACACACAGAACAACCAGACCTCGGCCTTCAACCCTTTACAGGTATCTCCCCGCGTTATGGTGTTAGGAACACTTGCTTGGAGGATTTAAAGTTCCCTATTTGACAACTTCTATTGTTTTGAAAATGTGAGAACCAGATAACGAGGATTTATTTGGATGCCTATCCCCAAAATCCTATCTAGACTAAAAGATTTCTTTTGGCACCTCCCGTGGAGGAAAACTTACTATGTTTTTAGAAAAAAATTAGATGTGGTTGTTTGAGAGATTGGGGGTGTGAGCCAATCTCATTGAAATTAAGTGGGAGTGGATAGTTTTGTCAAGAAAAGGGGGNTCCCGTGGAGGAAAACTTACTGTGTTTTTAGAAAAAAATTAGATGTGGTTGTTTGAGAGATTGGGGGTGTGAGCCAATCTCATTGAAATTAAGTGGGAGTGGATAGTTTTGTCAAGAAAAGGGGGGGGGGGTGTTTTGGAATCCCTTTGGAGGAAACTTACTTCAACCTCCACGTTTCGAGATGAAAACTATGCGAGTGAGAAGTGACTTTTGTGTGTGAATGACTGAAAGTGTGCCATTGTTTTAATGAATTAGGTGTCACCTTGCTGCAAGTGGACTTTGCTTGGTCCTTACAAGTCTTTGATTACCTAATTAACTAAATGTCATTGGTACAACCTTGCGGAATTAAAAAGTCCCTAGGAAGCTACCATGTGGACATGTGGGTCCTTTACTATTCCTTTAACTCCCTAATGTGATTTAATCTAAGAAAGCTTTGAAATTATCCTAGATTATGAACATGTGGGCATGTATGGGCCCGTTACAAAACCTTTAAACTTCCCTAGTGATTTAATATAAGAAAGTAAATTTCAACACTATCCTATATTTGTAGTATCTAGGCCTGTATGGGCCCATTACAATTTTGAGATGTGTTTGAAAAATAAACTAAGAGGAGTCCCGAGGGGGTTGTTGTCCTCTCCTAAAGATTTTGCCTTTTTAAGGGAGATGAAATTGTCTCTCAACCTCTTTTTGATTCTTAAGATTGCTTTGGAGTGTGAGAGAAGAGCATACTCAATGATTGATATCCAATTTCTAGTCCCAATGCAAGTTTTGTATGTGATGTAGAATGATTCCAACTTATTTTTTAGTCAAAGAAAGTCATCCATGTGGCGAAATAAAAGCAAAAAGAGGAAAAATAATGATTTTTAACCCCTAAGTGCCTATGCGTTTTGACTAATCCCTTTATATGAGAGGGAAGGTAAGTGTGGTACAGATTACAACATGCATGGAATCATATTTAAGAAGGCTATGGGCCTTCAAAAGATCATAAAAAATCTTACAATGTGTACTTTTCTGCACAGGTGCATAGGTCTCAGACTAGACAGAGGCGCTGTGAGTGCCAATGCGCAAACTGAAAAGAATTTTGAGCACGGGTGTGCAGAAGGCATTGAGTAATACAGTGATCTTGGTGCACGTGCGCATGATGCATGACTGTGGGCCAATAAAACCATGCACAATTGTCACACGACCGTGAAGAAAATTCTGGATGGAATTCTCTCAACTCAGCTTTGAATTTGATGTTTTGCAGGTCGACTTAGGCCTGTTATGGTACCTACAGGTTAAATAAACAGAAAGAAGAGCTAAAATAACCCAAATGGGGTAGGAAATTGATACCTTTCCCCAATGGAGTCTCCAATCTGTTGCACCTCTTTTGTCACCTAAATGAGCAAAACATAGGTGCTTACAAGCTTAGTTGGGTTAGCTAAGCAAGACAAAAGTAAAGGAAAGGGTTAGAAGAATAAAGCATAAAAGACTAAGCTAAGAATTAAACTAGGAATGATAAAAACAAATAAACTATGGTGCATAAGGACATAAGAACAAGAAACAAATAAGAATCATGTCACCAATGGAAAGGATTGTATTAGTGAAAAGAAAACACCAAAGTGAAAGGGGGAATTTGGGTCCCTTATTCCTCCAAGGGAGGGCCCTTGGACCCCCAAGGTTGAGCTCTTCTTACAACTTGAAAACTTGAAAGAAATTGTGAAATAATCTCAATCTAATCCACTCAAAAGGTGATGTGAATTGCCCAAATGGAATGGTGCTAGTATTCTCTTGATGAGAAAAGAGGATTCCCCAAGAGAATAGTAGTAACATAAACTTGCAAATGAATTCCATGAAGATGTAGTGCACCCATGGCCTTGTTTTATAGCACCTCTTTGAGGTATTATGCAACCGTCTTTTAGTGTGAACAAGGGGTTGTTTAGGGCACATTTAGGTCTTTGACCAACCACCCAACCGGATCCAGCCAAGATTTGGATGTCAAATCGACTTGGAAGATGAACTAGAAGTGGGTGGGAGGCCGACCAACATCATAAATGCCTCGTTCTTAGGTGTGTGCGGATTTTAGCGTCCACAGTTGCGCATCGTGCGCATGTGCGCTTTTCCTACATTTCTTTATGGCACATGTGCACGTGCTACTTATATAGTCACAGCGCATCCTGATTTGATAACTTTTTGTATAGTTTTGGACCCTTTGGAAATGATTTTTTGGTAATTTTGGTCCATGGGTGAACTTAATAGCTCTTTGAAGATGCTGGATTCCTATAACCATTTGCGGACAAAATTTCAATGATAACAATTTGGGAGAAACAAAACTCAAAGGAATGATCAATGGGAGCCGACTGAAATTGTATAGGGACAATCGACCTCCTAGCACTTAAAAAAGAAAAAAATGCACCAAACAATAAAGAACTTTGTGTAACAACATAGGGGTTACTGTTGAGCTCTAATCTACCCTAGCAAATTAGAGTGTAATTAATTNTCAATCCGGTGTTTGTAAGACTTAGAGGCATGTCCAAAGTATATGGATTTTAGAGATAGTTTTTATCTTTTATGGAGATAACCCAAAAACTTATTCTAAGGCTGAATGTGAAAGAGATGCTAAGCTCCTATTCAGAAGTCATCTTCATAGATCTCATGATAGTGATCAGCACTTGCTTTTCCAAATGGTAAAAACAGTAAGCATAAAACCTATTCTAAGGCTGACTGTGCAAGAGGAACTAAGCTTCTATTCAGAAGTCGTCTTCATAGTCCTCATAACAGTAATCAACTTTTGTTTTTCTAAAGAGTGAAAACAGTAAGAATTCAAGAGAAAGTTTAAGATCTATCAAATGTTGGAAGAACAAAACTCTTATTCAAGAGATGCATTCATCGTTCTTCTTTCATTCCTTCATTAACATCAAATCAAATCAAAATACTGAAAGCATGAAATAACTCAAAA
>ML777286.1:2420452-2436824 GCA_009831015.1 Picea engelmannii | reverse complement strand
GATAAATTCATCTTCTTAGTGTGAGCTCTGACAACATACTCAACCCCATCTTTAAACAAATGATACTTATTCTCCTGCCGATAGAATATAGCTTTCCTATCATACAAATAAGGACTTCCCAAAACAATGCCACATATATCCAATGTAATCACATCCAACTCTACTTCATCAACAAAATTGGCAGTTATAGCGAACCTAAGTTTACACTTCCTGGTTACTTGTAACGTAGCATTATCACATATCCAACCAAGAGGGTATGGCTTAGGATGTGTACTAGTTTCCAACTTAAGTTTATTTACAGTCTCTTCTGAAATAAGGTTTGTTTGTGACCCCGAATCAAACAACGTATCAATCTTTGTATGTTTTGAAATAACCCTTATATGAAAAAGTTCAATTCTTGTTTTCTCCTGTTGAGTTACATTGACATTTGCATTACTTGAAGAGCTAGTACTTGCAAAAAAATTATTACCTTGGTAACCCATGGCTGTGATCTTCGTCTCATCACTAGAATCCGAACCCAAATCTTGTAAAGCARTCGCAACAGTCTTCGACTTCRCTTTGTTGTTGTTGCCAAACTTTTTGGGTCTGCACTCAAGATGAAGCTTCCAACAATGGTCTTCATCATGGCCATCCTTTGAACAGTGTTTACATGTGAACTTTTCTCCTTCCTTCTTCACAGCAGCATTCTTCCTGCCATTACCTTTGAATTTCTTCTTCCCTTTGTCTCCCTGGCTGTATGTCTTCTTGAAACCTTCATGAGTATCGTTCTTTCCCCTGGATTCCAAATGAGTAGCCTGTACACAAACATCATCTAGATTCATGGGATTAAACATAAGTATAGTATGCCTCAAATAACTATGCAAAGCACCAATATATTTGAGCAATGTTTCCTGTGAAGACAAATCAACTCCCAAAACCAAAGCTCTTCTCCTAAACTCCTGAGTAAAACTTTGTACATTCTATCCTTTTGCTTGTCTAAAATTCTACCATTCCATGGTTGCCTTTTGTTTATAAGCTAATGGATAAAATTGTTTTTTAATTTCTATTATGAAATCATTCCAAGAAAGCAAAATTTTTCCATTCTTTTTCATTTCCTCCCGTGTCTTAGATTCCCACCAAATAAGTGCTGATCCATCTAATCTTAATGAAGCTAACTGAATTTTGGTTTCATCATCTTGAATCTTTTGTATTCTAGAATAGACTTCAATTTGACGTATCTAGTTATCTAAATTTTCAGCGTTAACTTCTCCATTATAAAGTGGCAACTCAAATTTTGTATCAAGCTTTAATGAAGGAATTTGCGAAGGAGTTTTACCATGCCCATTGGGAAGATGTTTTGAACTTGAAGAAGAAGAAGAAGAATATGATGATGATGATGATGGAGGAGGAGAGCGTGGTGGAGAAGCACCATTCCCTCCATCTCTGCCTAGAGTCTTGTCACCACCGCCTCCCTTATGCATTGAAGGGTTAGAGCCTTCACCCCGCGACATCATGTTCCGTTCCATTATGACCTTCATCATATCTCTCAACTGTATGATAGTTTGCTTCTTCATCCGAAACACGTTCATGGTCTTCTGCATGTGCCATGCTTGGTGAATGTCTCTCTGCAACTTGCGGTGAATGAAACTGCTTCCTCCTCGTCGGATAAGAACTTGGCTCCATAAGTTGACCTTCTCCTCTTGTGAGTTTCAACCTTGTGAGCATCAGAAACTAAACTTACAAACAATCAAGTCTTCAAAACCAGTGCTCTGATACCAACTTGATCTAAAAATGAAGAAGACTTCAAAAACTTGAATAATTATTGCAAGTGAAATGTTATGTGTTTAAAGCAACATGATCAATTTGCAACACATAAATTAAGGATTACTTATGAGAAATACATATAGACAGCAGCATAAACAATGAACATTAGCACATAAACACAACAACTTGATAAAGGAGTTCACCCCTCTCTGGGATACATCTCCTGGTCCGGCTTCCAATGGATCATTATTATTAAATTGCTCAAAGTGCTCAAAAACATGCCTTACAATGCTCAAAATGACAAATCGACTGCTCCAATGGCTTCCCAGCGTCCCAAAACCTCTGTCTGGGCTCTTTTGGCACCTCAATCGGTCGAAAAATGAAGAAGTTAGGCCTCCTGGAGGTCTTCCTCTTCAAGCTTGTTGTCTCTGGTTCTACAATTCGCACCCCCCCTTGAGTGAACCTGGCTCACACACTCTTTAAAGTGTAAAAACCTAGCACCGGGCGCAACCGTGCCAACGGTGCAAACCGTAGGACGGTTAAGGCGCCTCCAGCCCCTAACCGCCTCGGCACCTGGGCGTATGGCGCATGCGACCAAAGGCTGGGAAAAAAGGTGGTTAGTTCATTTGAACCATGTCAATGGTATAACTCCCACATGGTTAAACCACTGGTCAAACCACACACACATTTAAACTTTGGGTATGGTTCAAATCCCACACGCATGTTTTAACACACGGTTATACCATATATAAAATGCAATGTATTTGCAATACATTGCAATATAATACAATGTAAATGCGTGCCAAACGGCCGGGCCAATACGTATATGTTTGGGTCATATGTGTTACAATGCGTCCACGGGTCAGGGCTTAGCCCCGGCCCGACCCCCCTTTCCTTTCAAACAAATATCAACTTTAAATATATGTGTTACAACATAGTTAACAAGGAACATATGGCGGTACTTTGGCTAGCAGAGAGTTATGAAGTCACTAAAGTTGGGGGAGGTCCGGGGGTCGAACCCCACAGAATTCCCATATAATTTTATATAACCAATGAACAAAATGAAGGGGACACATGGTGCCCATGGATTGGGCCACGTGTCCTCATATTACTTGCCATCAACCGGACACGTGTCACCATTCGATACGCCAACAACCAACTAATAACCAACTGCCACATCATCACTGTACGACCTGTACGGTCTTGCCATGTCACCATACGAACTGTACGGACATGTATAGTCAACATCCAAAAATTTTGCCTATTTGGCTTGGCGAACAGATCACGATATCTCCTTCATACGGACTCCATTTGAGAAAGTAAATATACCATTGGAATCAAAAAGACGAGACGGACGCAATGGCACTGTTTTCGTCGCATTCCGAGAACTTTGAAAATTGAGCAAAATTTGATCCCCTAATTAGTAAGTGTACTTGGTCAACGTGGGTATAGGACCCTTTGATGATCCAATTTTCCAACTGAAACATTGGGAACACGGACTGGCCAACACCAATATTCTAAACCTATTGGATATCCCACATTTTGGAAAGGGCTGCGACGTAAATAACTACATAAAGCAGCTGATGTAAGTTACCCATGGGGTATACCTATGTGTGGAAGAGCCCGTATTGATATATATAGAGCTCATTGCTTTTATTATAGGGCTTCCATCTCGGGGGGAGGGTCTCACGTAGATCCTCAATGAAAAGACAAAGGAGAAAGCACTGGTGGAGTAGATGAAGAAGATGTATGGCACAGAAAGAGGGTCATGTGGAATTATGATCAAGCACATCAGTGACGCAACAACAAGGTTGGCCACCAAAATCATGGTGTGCAAGTTTCTCAAGAAGTGTCGGAAGGAGGAAATACCTGTCAAGGTCGTCGTAGCTGCAACATAGTGTGCAGAGGGCAGTATTCTTAGCTGGGCCTTATACTTATTAAACCTATTCATTGAGGATTGCAAAGACACGCAGGACCTAGGGACAGAGTTCCACTACTCTTGGCTACTCATCCTGATCACCTTGGTCAGATGGAGGGAGCCTAAGTATACATACTTTTGCAAGCAAACCACTCCTTTTCATGCAACGTGGTACATATAATTGGGGAGCACTTCCAACCCCAAAACTAGAAGTGAAAATGCAGGCATGTTCATGGGGTATTACACTAACCCATAGGAAATCATTTTCAACACTTGAAGGATTACACCAGAAGTGTTCGTGCAGTATCTAGACATCACCAAATTCAAAGTGACTAGGCATACAATATGGATACAAACAAGAAGGGATCCCCAGAAGGAATGGCTACAAGTGTGATACTGCGTCAAAGAAGATGACATAGAGATGGTCATCAAGGATTGGTAGGGTTACTAGAGAGTTCTAGTTTTGATTCAAGACATTCCCACGAACAAGGAGGATCATGTAGGGTAGGAAAAAACACATGTCGGAGATAAAAATACACCAAAGAAGCCAAAGCCAAGTCAAAATCCGACACAACAAAAGAAAGGGGGTGCGCCAAAGAAAGGTACCCAGGTGGGGATAAAGGACGCCATCTAGGAACCACAAGAACATGAAAAAGAGGCTGTGACAACATAGGGGACCACATCAGGTGCTACCCAACAGGAATAAGGCCAAACCAAGAGGCCTATCATACACACTAAGGGTGCATGCAAGAAGGATAAGGTGCACAAAATGCCACTAGAATATACAATCACCGAGGACGATACAGATCTCGTGGCTGAATGAGTCCATGACCGGGCATTTAAGGACTTTGAATATGCCCAACACCAAACAGATAGGATTCAAGATGAGTTATATGACATGACGTAGCTCCTAAAATATATCAGAGAGACACAGAGGGTGGGAAGAGGAACAAATTCACTCCCCACAACATCAGAAGCCGGAGCTAAGGTTGTGTCAAATGAGTGGGATATGATCCAGATGATAGCACAGGAAAGATCAACTTTTCATGTTACACCCAACATGTTTTGCATGGATGATATTGTAGGCTAGACACCCTTGAAATACCTAGTACAAATATAGTTGGTAATGGGGTGGATACCAACCAAGGCGTTATATAAACTGTAAGTCAATGTCGCATAGGAGGTGTAGTTGTGCATGCACATAGACACAATAGAATTGCAGCACACCAAGGACAACAAAGAAGAGTTGGAGTTGGTACTCAAGCAATTCAAGCTCAAGACCAAATATAAGAAAGATCATGTGGATAGGCTTGAGCATGGATTGGTTGTAGCCTATGACAGAATTCCAAAAAGTGCGCAAATAGTAGAGTCCATGACAGCGAAGTAAATTGATAAGATTGTGCAAACGATTGATCAATACAAGCAGGAGATCAAGAACCTTCAAGAATAACTCATCCCTACCACTCCCAAGGAGGTGAAGTAACAAAGGAAGAAGGGAGAAGCATGGAATCTGGAGGAAATGGAACATCAAGTCAACACATTTTTCGACTTGTTTGATAGAGAAGAACAACTATGGACAAGGTTGGAGGAGGATCAATAGGTCCAACAGTGGGACCAGGAAGAGGAAAATATAATCGAACCTATGTAGGACCTCAAGTAGAGGAAAAAAATGATGAATATCAGTAAGCACCTCAAAGGAGTATAAGACATGAAGAAGCTGCAAGAAGAGCTCATAGCTTCATAAACATAGAAGAATGATTGACAAGATCAAATAGAACCTCTCCAAGAGCTAGCAACGAAATTCATTGCATAGGTAGAGGAGGAAAAGAATAACATGGCGCAAACTCAGGTAGAGTGCTTAGATATTATTAGTGAGGAGATTACAGTGCAATTATTGGAAACACTCGGAGAAAATACTATGGAGTTGCAAACACAAGAAAGGGATCTCACAAAGAATTTCCATACTCTCACAGGAGCTGTTGAAGAAGCACACAAAGCTTAGGTGGCTCAGAACGAGCCACATGCCAATGTTGGGAGCCTATTGGATGTAGACCCAGTCAATGGAAAAGGATATTTTTGGGAAGAGAATCATGAAAGGAAGAAAGGACAGGTGGAAGGAAAAGAAACACGTGTGAGGGAAGCATGTGAGGTGCACATGCAAGGAATACCTAATGATGCTAGGGTTAGGGATTTTGCAATGTATTGTAATGGATGATGAGCCAAGAATATAAATAAGTAGTACTTAGAGGATATAAGAGGAGACGATGAGAAGAGAGAGGACAGATGGAAGAGAGTTGTAAGAACTATACTATTCAGTAAGCTGGTGAGCTAGATAAGTAGTGAGCAACTCGGTCTAGAGAGTTAGATCACAGGCTGAGGAGCTTGGTGCAATCCAGTCAGCCTTGTAGGGATCGAGGAGCCTGTTGATAGTGTAAGATCCAATATTGTAAGCACGCACGGTGTGACATATTAATGAACCATAATAAAGAGCTTGAGAGCCAGATATTTGTGGATGTAGCCCAGGAGGGGGTGAACCATGGTAACACATGTGTTATGTGATTGAATGTATGCATATCTATTTTTGTTATATGTTGAATGTTAGATGAATGAATAATGTGAATAGTTAGATATGATATTTCAGATGCATGAATAAGATGTCTGCTCTGATGCTAAATTGAATAAATAAATATTATAGATCTCCACTCATTCCTAGGTTACAAATACCTGTGTATTGTAGCCACCCATAGAGCTATATTGGGTGAGACTACGCAGTACACTTTGTGTGTTGTGTTGCCTTCTGGTTTACCAGAGGGGATGATAGTTTTAGAGGTCCATTGTGATAAATATATTCACTATTAATTCCCACATTAATTATCAACCAAGGCTCATAATATTTGAGGTGAAGGCACAGGAAACATAGGATCATAACCTATGCTAATATAATCTAAAGCTGGAAAAACAATCTTCAAACCCACAATGTAGGAAATTAATACTAAGGGTTCATCAATGGGACATAGGAATAACTTAGTTCTATAAAGGCTTAGATCACAGTCTTTCATGCACATGGGGTGATGTTCGTGTGATTAATCATGAGTAGCTTAATTGAGTTTTTTGTCCTTCAATGATTATTTCCTATAGTGGATCCACATTTAAATGGAATAAAACAAACAAGAAAACGGGAATGAATTCAAATGATAGGAAATAAACTAACACCTTGGGAATAATTCGAATGCGAGAAGGACATATCTCATGAGTTATACTTCTAATATGTCCAATGGTGATTGAATCTATAAGAAATTAAAAATCATTCAACGCTGATGAACATTAAATATTTCCTACTTATTTCAAAACATTTATATTCTAGAGAAATAGGAGCAATCAAATCAGGTGGTGTGGGTGCAAGTGACAAACCAAGTTTAGCATAAGATCATATCTAAAAAAAAGAAATCTACAAAATCTAAATCCACACCAAACAACAACTGGTACAAAAAAAACGCAAACTAAAATTAGAAACCAATGCAGAAACAAAGCTAAGTACAAAGCCAAAAAGAAAGAGAAAATGCTTACTGTGACAGACATATCAAGAAGAAAGCATTTAAACAAGGAGATTTGGTACTTCTATACGACAACAAGTTCATGAAGTAGCCAGGAAAGTACAGGACACACTGGCTTGGCCCATTCAAGGTTGCCTATGTTACAAAGAGTAGAGCTACGCGGCTGAAGACCCTTAATGGAAAATGGAAGGATGGTTTAGTAAATAGGAGTTGGTTGAAGCTATATTATGACAACTAGCTTCCCCACAACTCTCAGTAAGAGCAAAGAAGGAAGGATCTAGGTACCAGGTGCAGTTGAAATTGGGTACCAGATACATAAAAGATAGTCTGCACATGATAGGAAGAGGCAAAGCAGAAAGAACAGGCTGCTCTGCGCAGTCTCCAATCGAGGTAATACAAAAGGTTAAACCCTACAAAGACTCAGGATGAGTCACATGTGAGTGTTGGGGGATGTTCACCCTTGGTCATGTATTAAGTAAGAAATAAAATATTAAAGAATAAGAAAGACAAAGTATGAAGAGCCCGAAAGGCACACAAACCTTGGAGGGGTCAAAGTGGTTAAATAAGTAGAAAAGAAGGAGTAAGGTAAAGGAAAAGTGAGCCATTAAAGGAGAATATCAAGGAAGACAAAGAAAAAAGGAAGATGAATCATGGATAGGTCAACAACTTGAATAAGACACTAATAGGTTCATTGAAGCACCTCACGGAGAAGAAGGAAGGACAGGTTCGCAAAGTCCTTAAAAGGTGGATTTTGGTACTTAGGGTTTTTGCAACTAGACTTCGGTCTAGGGTTTCTAAGAGTCATAGAAGGATAAATAGAAGTCTAATAAGAGTGGGGAGGGTTGTTATTTTTAGAGAGATTGAGTTGTAAAAGTGTATGTCTTAGAACATTCTTGTAATTTTGGATCTTTAGTTGGGTGCGAAGATCATCTATGTATCTAGGTGCACAGGGTTGGGAGATTAGGGGGAGAGAGAGAGAAGGATTTGCATCTGAGTGCACAGATAGGACTTTTAATTTTCATCTACCTTATCAATAAACATAGTTCTGTGCATGTATCCCTAGGGAGAGGGTGAACCACATAAAATATTGTTGTTCTATGTGCTTGATGTGGTGTTATTTGCTATCTTTTATACTGTGATTTCATTGTTGTTTCCATACTAAGAATTATAGACATAAAATAACTTCGCGAAGCTAAGAATAAGACTGTTAAATAATCTCTAGGTTATCTTGCATGTGACTCTAGAATCATCTTGCACTTCCTCTAGTTGTAGACACTTGTGTCCTGCAACACCCCTATTTCTACTTCGGGTGAGATTTCATCGGCTTTGCAGGTGCTGCCGAAAGGGCCAATAGTTAGGGTTTGTTGGTGCACTGTTAGAGTTGAACCTTGGGTCTGCCCCTGAGCCAACACTAATAAAAGTAAATTTTTTGACACCATAGTGATGATGATTGTATTATTGCAGAAACAATTGAGAACTTTATTTATTGCATTCATGAAAATATTTGAGGATAATGTGATGAAGTGAAAAAATATATGCTAGCACATTTTGAAGATGTTTAATGGATTTGAATATTATGATACTTTCATCTTATCTGATATTACAACTAATGTAATTGTGATTATAATAATTCATGTTGTGTATAGAAAGGAATTAGAACTGTTGAGGGAGACAATTGCCAATAATGGGAAACCTCAAGTAAGGGATGACCATGGGAAGGCAATGGTTGAAAGATTGTTGACAGGACTGTAAAATCCCCATGGAACACCACATACAAGATAATATTAGAGAGGGTGCTAGTAGCCAAGAACATGTATAAAAATATTCATGCCTAGGTGGCACTAGGTATGAAAAGATTGGGAGCATCTGAACCAAATGATCTCTTTTGACTCAAAAAGGTCAGAAACCTTTACTAAGAGATTGTAGAAATCCCTTTGATCAACTACAGATCGATATCATGAGGACTGTGGAAGAAAAACCTGATCGAATCAGGTTAATGAAGAATGTGACAGAGGAAATGAACACGAGTCTTTCATCGGAAAGAAACCGATCTCAGTCGTTAGATCGAATTCAAGATCCATTAGATTTAACATATCAAACGACAATCATTTTATAAGATCAATGACCTGTATTCATTGTAGAGATTTCATATGCACAAGAGTTAATGTCGAGACTTGTACCTGTAATTTAAATTCAATATAGCATTTTTTGGAATTTGGGATCCAATCATAGATTGGATGATCCATACTCATTGCAGAGATTGGAAGGAGAATTAAAGTACGAGCTAGTTGAGGTTTTGTAATCCCTTGCAGCCATTAGATCTAGGGGAAGACGGATCTGCACCATTGATTTATAGGAAAGGGGTGTATCCACGCTCATAGTTCCTGGATACATGAGCTGAAAGGATAGTGCCAAAACGTATAGAGCTGAGGTAACAACTCTCGGTCGCATGGAGAGAAAATGGAGTTCCTCCAGGATAATTAAGGAATATAGAGTTTATCACTCTGCGTTAGACTATGTTCATGGGGATTGATTCTATGGGAATCAAGGTGCTCATAGTTATCACATTGCATGGAATGCATTGAGGGAATTCATGTTTACATAAGAGGGAAGATGGTGGATTTCCCATTAAGGAAGGAGGACCTTCCAATACTTTACTTAAGTTATAGAGGTATTAAGGAAAAGAGAATTTCTCAGGTGGCCATGAATGTTGGCACCCTGGTTACTAATGCAGGAAAAATGCTTGGGTGCATTCATGTGAAACTTTTAAGTTTCATGTGTACTGATTTGGGATCGTGATTGGCCTATAGCAGGAAGCATTATCTTGCTATAAGAGTGAATAAGAATGAATAAACCATAGGGTGAAGAGGTTGGTTAAATTCCAACACACCATGGAAAAGTACTTGTCATAAAGTGTGGAAAACATGAAATCAATGCAAGGGTGCATTGGGTATGAATGTGGCCACGAAGGTTGTCACATTCATTAACTTCAATTGATATTTGAATTACATTTCAAAAAATTTGGTAGGATGAAATGATGCATAGGTAAATGATGATGTATACTTTCACTTTGTATCCTTCAGATGAAAATGACTTGGACTATTAGTGTTCCTAATTTTGAAAATATAATGTGCATGAGAACTAACAATTTGTTTGGTCAAGGAATGAATTGTAGGAAGAAAGAGTCCTGAATATGTAAGTATTGTAATCCCATAAGGAAGACCAATTTCCTACTGAGATAAATTGCTATGGGGAGGAAAGTCCCATGCTTGTGAGTCTGTTCCCTGTGTGGAACAAATATGGACAAACAAAATGTGGAATTGGAAATCTATAGGTGACAGATTTACAAGAAAATTTTGAATTTAAAATTTATGATGATGTCTCATGAATTTCTGTATACATGTGATACATGTGAAAGGAAAATATCTTCAAAGAGTGCAAAGACAAGAGACTGAGCTCTAGGGTTCGAGGAATAACTGTGAAAGAGAGTATGTTATGATCACAGGAAATAGAGACTGACTCAGGAGAAGGAGAGTAACCTTCGTCCCTGTCTATTTATGTGTCAGGAGAAGGAGATTAACCTTTGTCCCTAACTTTCATTGAGCCGGAAGGCTGTCAAGATGAAACCCGAGGAATTGTATAGAAGAGAAGGGGATGTCTGAGCCTGGGCCTAGAGGGTGAGTGACCACAAGGAAGAAGAGACCTTGATAGTTCTTTTAAACTATTGTTTGGGATCATGCACACGATGCATAGTTATTCCTGTGTGAGAAAACCTTGGAAAGGCAATATTTATTGCCCAAAGAATTGTATAACAAAGTAGGGGATACCTGAACTTGGACCTGGAGGGTGAGTGACCACAAGGAAATAGAGACTCTGATAGTTCTTGTAAACTATTGGGATCATGCACAGAATGGGTATGTCAAGGAAAAACATTGAGCCTAGATAACAAGACAACCATGTGGATACAAATCCACAAACTGTGCAGATAATTATTGTGCTAGATTATGAAATTTTCCTAGAAATTTTTATGAAATAGTAAAATGTCTTCACATGAGACTATGATTAATGTGCTTGTTGTCCAAGAATTGTTGAAAGCAAGTGACTAATATTAAGGGTCTGAAAAAGGACCTAACTGAGAAAGAAGGTCAAGATTTATGAAGTGGCTGAATGAGAAAGGCATGGCATGTGTTACTGAGAAAGAACATTGATGATGATGTTCCTTTTAAGGGGGGGGATTTTAATTCCCCTGTTTCCCCCAACTAGTAATTAATCATTTATTAGGGTTACCATGTTGTGGCATGGGAACAATGTAAATGTATTATTGTTTGAGTTATAAATAAATGACCGTGGGTGTGAAGCCTTGAAAGTATTGTCCACGATATCACTAGAGGAAAGAACGTGAAAACTATAAGAGAGGGTTCATTATATAAAATAACCCCAAATATCACTTTGATGAGGATAATAAAACTCCTTCGGATCCCAAGGAGGGAAATTAGTTAATGAATAAAGGACCAGTGGTTGAATTATCAACCACCCCCATGAATGGAAGCATGGTCTAGCTATAGAATGTCAACCCGAAGTACCACTGGGTGTAGCATACTAGGTTGACCCGAGTTTCCTTCTGACAGAAGGAACATGATAGGAGGGATGTGTGTGCAAGGCATGCAAGGGAATGTAAATAGGAGAGTGGAGAATGTGAAAACATTATTCTAGCAGAGAATAAGAAGATGTCCACGATCTTGATGTAGAAAAAGCATCTGATAAACTTAGTCGAGGCCATGATAGACAGGGAGATCTCTGAGAGTATGCAAAGAATAGAACTTGAGTGGAAATACATGAGCTTGATGCTGAGGAAGCATTTGATAAACCTCACAGAAGATGCAAAATAGAAAGGATCGATGAGAATTGGCATAAATTGCCTGGTGATATCATGGCTTGGCATGGGGGTGGCTAAAGCACTAAGAATGAATTCCTCTGACCCTATGGTTGGGTGGAAGGACACATACCCATAATCAGTTAGTTGGCTACAACCTGTAATAGATAAGTATTCTCATATCCTGTGTAATTGAATTGTAACTAGAACTTAGAGTTGGATATCATATGAATGTTTCAAGGATGTGCATATTTTCTTAATGTTTATACTATATCCCTTTAATTATGCCTGATTGCGTATTTAAGAAAGTAAAGAATTATCTGTCTTGTACATGTAAATACTTGATCCTTGTGGTGGCTCAAGTTAAAAATAAATGAATTGTGAGTTCATTGACCTTGGGCATAGTTTCATGTGTGCATGTCGACACTCTCAATCATTCTGAGTCTCCTTGAGGAAGGAGTCTATTAATCTCAAGAGAGGTAGTGCACGTGTGCACAGGCTCTCTCTACGAGGTGGTAAGAGACTGAGAAACTCTTAAGTTCTAGAGTTGATGAATGAGTGCAAGGGGTGTATGGAAGAATTATTCTAAGTGTTAAGTTCAAGAGAAAGAGCACAAAGCTCTTAATCCTTTTAGAGCTAACAAATCTCAGGAAGGATGGTGATATTGAAGTATCGAAAGGGAAGGCTTATTTGTTTCGAAGATGAACGAACGAGATCTGTTCAGGAAAATTCAAGGTCTGTTGTGACCATTTATTATAACCCTAAATTGCACCAAACATGCATACCTGAGATCAACCCATCTTACTTGTTATCTTTTCCATGTCATCATTAAACAACTCTTCTAAAAAAACATTTTATTGAAGATGTACACACCCTGCACCACTACTACCCACGTACACACACTTGCTGCACCATTACAGCCCGCATACACTCATAAAAAGCACGAAAAATAAAAATTGCAAAGGGATATGGGATTTTGGGCCATTACTCATCATTTGACCACCTATAGCTTGTCACCCAACCAAATACCTAGCTTTTGGCCTATAAAAGAAGGTGTTGGGGTCCCATTTCAAAAGGAAGCAAGAGAGAAAAGAAACTCTACCCATTTCAATATTCCCCCTTTGCCCCAATATTTTGCAACCACATTGTGAGTTTGAGACAAAATTCTCTTTTTCCTCCATTGCAAATACTTGCCATTTCCCTAGAGAGAATTTAAGAGGAGAATAATACGTGGAAGCAGTTGGTGCATGGTTAAGAGGATCCCAGGACCGAGTTTGAGGAGCATTTGTCGATCTCATATTTTAACGGACTTTGCGAGATTAATATAAAGAAATACTTTTTCCGTCCTGCCAAATGATGTCTTCAATATTCATTATTTATTTGCATTTTGATTATGATATATAACCCACTAATCCATATGTAGAATGCATGCTTGTAATTTCTTGTTTTTCTTATACTTTGCTTTTTATGGATGATTGTGGGGTAATGTCGGGATAGTTGTTAAAAGTAGGAGACTTTAGACGATTATCTCTTCCTTCACTTTAGATCCCTGGTGCAGTCCGTAGGGGGTTTTCCCTCTTACATCATAATTGGTGACCGTACTAGAGATACCTCTAGGGTTTTTAGGGGATATTCTTTTTGGGTGATTTAATTAATTTAATTACTTTTTCTGAGTTTTTGTAAGTGTCTATGTCTTTAAGGGATTCTTGTCTTCAATACCAGTATTCCCTTCCAGGTTTGCTTGACTGTTAATTTTCGTTTATTTTAGAAGTTACATAGGTGTACGCGGCCTGTAGTGGGTCTGCATGTGTACATATACACCCCACCTTTGGAAAACCCATGTACATATGCTGGTTGTTGAAGTGTTAGTAGCATGCCTATGTTGAGAAAATATTTTTTAAATAAGAGGAAGTCATCCTCTTCCTTGTCAGAAGTCATACTTCTCATGGGTTTTCTTGATCTAGTCTTGGTATTTGTTATGGTAGTATGTAGCTTAGGCCTGAACTCAATTTAGTTTATTCTTTAAAAGATTTCTTGTGTTTTTATGTTAGGGCTTCAAAGAATTCTATGATTCTTTTTTGATCAACCTGTTGGGTTTGGTCAGTGACTCCCTGCAATCCGCAATGGGGCTTGATCTAGGCGATCAAATTTTGCTCAAAAATTCAAAGTGCTTGGAATTGCTTCAAATCAAATGGCAGCGTAGAACTCATCGTTACGAACCCAACGCAACTTGTTTGGGTTAAAACGGACGTCGGGAGTGAGAGATATCATGTTTTGTTCCAAATAACAAACAGGCAAAAAAAAGGAATGCTGACTATACAGTCCGTATAGTTCATACGAATGTTGATGTGGCAGGCCATACGACACATGGAAGGTAGCTATTTGGATAGTTGGCAGGTGACATGGCTTGTTTGCAATGAATGGAATGGAGACACGTGGCCCAATCAATGGTTGCCACGTGTCCTCTATATATTGGTTTAAAAATTATTTGGAGTCCATTGGATTCGAACCTGTGACCTCCACTTGCGTGCAAAGATTTGGCAAAGACCACCAACCAATAGGCCACCATAGTGTTTCTTAACACTATATGGTGCAAATTCTATTTGAATTCAAATGTTGTAAGTTTGGGCGGGGGGTCGGGCTGGGGCCTAGCCCCAGCCCGTGGTTATGTTATATTGTAATATGGCCACAGTTTAAACCTTTGTGCACACATTCAAACTAAATCCCGGTCGTATGTGTTGTAATATGACCATGGGCACGCGTATGTGTTTTAACATAACCCTTTTAATATAGCCCGGTCACATGTGTTGTGCATAGAACCACCGGCACACCGACCGTTGTCTTGTGGTTTGGACTCAACCCTTTTTTATATGTGCGCGAGGTCATATGGCGGCTATGTGCCCATGGGCCTTGGACGGTTAAGGGCTAGTGCGTAACCATTCGACAGTTTATACCGGTCGTGTGGTTATGCCCGGTGTTGAGTTTTAACACTTAAATATGCGTGTGGGCTAGGTTGAGCCAACAAGGGTGTGTTTTGTAGATGCAGAGACAACAAGTTTGAAGGGGAACTTCCAGGAAGCCCATCTTCTTCAATTTTTGGCCAAACGTGGTGCCGAAAAAGCCTAGCTAGGGGTTTTTGGACGTTTTGAAGCCATTGGAGCAGTCTCTTTGTCATTTTGAGCATTGTAAAGAACATTTTTGAGAAAATAATACAAATGATCCATTGGAAGATGGACCAGGAGATGTAGCCCAAGAGAGGGGTGAACTCCTTTATCATTTGTTGTGTCATGTGTTTTCTATTCATTGTTATTTCTACTATTTATATGCATATTGAATGATTAAATCCTATTAAATTTGTGTTGCAAAGTTGATCCATTTTCATTTTAACACATAAATTTTACTTGCAAATATTTTCAAGAATACAAGTTTTCTTTATTTTTAGATCAAGTTGGTATCAAAGCATAGGTTTTTGAAGACTTGATTATTTGCAAGTGTTTTGTTTTCTGATGCTCACAAGGTTGAAACTCACAAGAGGAGAAGTTCAACTTGTAGAGCCAATTTCTCATCCTTCAAGGAGGAAGGATATATCATCACCGCAAGTTTCAAGGAGGCATTCACCAAGTATGGCTCATGAAGAGATTCATGAACATGTTCCTGCAGAAGATGAAGATCTCAAAAAGGTTTTCATGGAAATGAGAAAGATGATGAAAATCTTGATGGAAAGGAATACAAGGTCACAAGGTGAAGGCTCCAACCCTTCAAAGCACAAGGGAGAGAGTGGTGATAAAACTCCAAATGGAAATGGAGGGAATAGTGCTTCTCCACCACCCTCACCTCCATCTTCTTCTTCTTCTTCTTCTTCTACCAATTCAAGACCTCTTCCGAATTCTCCAAAGGGAAATGGTAAAACTCCTTCACAAATTCCTTTTTTAAAGCTTGATATTAAATTCGAATTGCCAATGTACAATGGAGAAGTAAATGCTGAGAAATTAGATAAATGGATTCATCAGATTGAGGTGTATTGTAGGATACAAAAAATTCAATATGATGAAACTAAGATTCATCTTGCTTCTTTAAGATTGGATAGTGCAACACTCATTTGGTGGGAATCCAAGACTCAAGAGGACATGAAGAAACATGATAAAATTTTAACCTCTTGGAATGATTTTATTGTTGCAATTAAAAGACAATTTTACCCATTGGCATATATGAAAAAGGCTACTATGGATTGGCAAAATTTTAGACAAGCTAAAGGACAGAATGTGCAAAGATTTACTCAAGAAT
>ML777286.1:2395201-2417967 GCA_009831015.1 Picea engelmannii | reverse complement strand
TTCTTCTCTTATTGCTGGTCATTTTGGTGTAGGCAAGACAATGGCTAATTTGCAAAGATACTGCTACTGGCCTAAAATGAATGAAAGTGTTTCAAGATATGTTCGAGGATGTTCATTATGTGCCACAAGTAAACCTAGAAATCGAAAGTTGGGTTTGTATACTCCACTTCTAGTTCCTTCTCGTCCTTGGGAAAGTATTTCCATGGACTTTGTAGGAGGTCTACCTATGTCTAGACGAAATCATGATTATCTTTATGTTGTGGTTGATCGATTTAGAAAAATGTGTATTTTGATGCCTTGTACAAAGCAGGTTACAGCTGAATAAATGACACAAATGTTATTTCAAAATGTTTGGGTGCATTTTGGATTTCCTAAATCCATTATTTCTTATCGGGATTCTCGATTTGTCGGAAGTTTTTGGTCGAGTTCATGGGCACTCATGGACACCAAACTGAAAAAGAGCACATATTTTCATCCACAAACAGAAGTGGTAAATCGAACAATGGTGCATATTCTTCATTCTTATTGCAGTAAGCATCCTAAACTTTGGGATGAGCATTTACACTACATTCAACATGCTTACAATCGAGCTAAGCACTCTTCAACTCAAACGTCGCCATTTGAAGCATGTTTTGGCTATTTGCCCAAATATCCTTTATATTTTATCTTTGGGAAAGATATTGCTATTGAAGGTCAATATGACATTGATAGGGCAGAAAAGTTCATTGAACAAATTCAGTCGATACATCAAATAGTGCAAGAGCAGTTGGAAAAGAGTCAAGCCAAGTACAAGACGAGACATGACAAGCATCATCCTGATCACAGTTTCCAATTTGGAGATGAAGTTTGGACTTACATCAGTAAGGAGAAGCTTAAAGGAGAAGGTAAAAAATTGAAACCAATTCGATATGGTCCTTTCAAGATTATCGACAAGATTGGTAACAATGCCTTTCTTTTAGATTTGCCTCATTATATGCAAATGTATGCAATTGTTAATGTTGAGAATTTGAAATTGTATGAGCCTCCTTTGATTGATGATCAAGGAGAGCATGTTCAGATTCCTTCTATAGATGATTTTTCCCTACAATATCTTACAGAACTGCATGAAGACACCATCCTTGACAGGAGAATGCGAACTTCAAAATGAGGAAATGTGGAGTATCTTCGAGTTGGTCTTAAAGGTACAAATCCAAGAAAAGCCAAGTGGATTGAGGTTGGAAAGGTGAGGGAGCTATACCCTAATCTTCAGATAGACTGAAAATAGTCTTTTGGAGGTCCAAAAGCTTTCCAATGGGGAGGTGTGATCTAGGGGATCAAATTTTGCTCAAAAATTCAAACTGCTCAGAATCACTTCAAATCGAATGGGAGTGTAGGCCTCGTCATTATGAACCCAACACAACTCATTTGGGTTCAAATGGACTTCGGTAACGAGAGATATCACATTCTGTTCCAAATAACAAACAGGCAAAAAAAAGGGATGTTGACTGTACAGTCCGTACAGTCCATACGGACGCTGACATGGCAGGTCGTACGACACGTGGAAAGCAGGTATTTGGATAGTTGGCAGGTGGCATGGATTGTTTGCAGCGAATGGAATGGTGGCACCTGGCCCAATCAATGGCCGCCACGTGTCCCCTATGTATTGGTTTAAAATTTATTTGGAGTCCACCGGATTCGACCCCGTGACCTCCACCCACGTGCAAATATTTGGCAAAGACCACCAACCAATGCACCACCATAGTGTTTATTTAGACTATATGGTGCGGATTCTATTTGAATTCAAATGTTGTAAGTTTGGGCGGGGGGTCGGGTTGGGGCCTAGCCCCAGCCTGTGGTTATGTTATAGTGTAATATGGCCACGGTTTAAAACTTTGCGAACACATTCAAACTAAACCCCTGTCGTATGTGTTGTAATATGACCACGGGTGCACATATGTGTTTTAACATAGCCCTTTTAATATAGCCTGGTCACATGTGTTGTGCATAGAACCATCGGCATGCCGACCGTTGTCCTGTGGTTTGGACTCGACCCTTTTTTATATGTGCGCGAGGTCATATGGCGACTATGTGCCTGTGGGCCTTGGACGGTTAAGGGCCAGCGCGTAACTGTTTGACAGTTTGTACCGGTCATCCAGTTGCACCCAGTGCTGAGTTTTAACGCTTAAATATGCATGTGGGCTAGGTTGAGCCAACAAGGGTGCATTTTGTAGATGCAAAGACAACAATTTTGAAAGGGGACTTCCAGGAAGCCTATCTTCTTCAATTTTTGTCCAAACGAGGTGCTGCAAAAGCCAAGCTAGGGGTTTTTGGACGTTCTGAAGCCATTGGAGCAGTCTATTTGTCATTTTGAGCATTGTAAAGAACATTTTTGATAACTTTGAGCAAATAATACAAATGATCCATTGGAAGCTAGACCAAGAGATGTAGCGCAAGCGAGGGGTGAACTCCTTTATCATTTGTTGTGTCATGTGTTTTATGTTCATTGTTATTGCTGTTGTTTATATGGATCTTGAATGAGTAAATCCTATTAAAGTTGTGTTGCAAAGTTGATCCATTTTCATTTTAACACATAAATTTTACTTGCAAATATTTTCAAGAATACAAGTCTTCTTCATTTTTAGATCAGGTGATGTAGTGCGAGGATGTTCCTACACCTCCAACTCACCTGCTTGAAGCATTGTTCAATTTCTCTTTATTCTGAGCCGAAGCAGCTCTTTAGATTTTCCCGGTGGAATCCCTGTCAAAACATGACCCAGTCCAGAGGTCCCTCATGCATCTGCACGACCTCTGCACCTGACCGTGACCAATTTCCCCACAGGAAACTTCTTGTCGAACGTCGGGGTTTTGCTGTCACTGAGGTCGAGAGTTCTTATACTCTCCAAACCCCGATCTCCGGTTCTCCGATGAGTTCCTGCTCACAGATGCGGTCCCCTTCTACCTTGGTTCTTGGTCCATATGACAATTACCCTGTAACCACTACCTTAACCCTATAAGGTTTTTGGGGTTTTCGATGCCTAAGTGCATACATCCACGGAACTCGCGATATGTCGAATCCTGACACACTCCCCATGCATTAGCCCTCTTGGTTCAGCTTGTGGACCATATGATCATGCATCCACAAGACCATGATCAATCCTCCCGTCAGGGTTTCGGGGTTTATGATGTTGCGATGCACGTGTATGCGCAACCCTCAATCCTCCGATCCCCGATGTGCTTTGGCCCTCCGAACTGATCCCTAGCCAATGTGACTAGTCCTCGTGACCACAGCCTTACCTAGTCGGGTTTTTGGTCCTTCTGATGCCGAAATGCACAAATCAACGGGACTCATGATATCCCAAATCCCAATGCGCTCCCCTTTCTGACCTTTAGCCCCTTCCGGCTAGTCGATGGTCCATGTGACCGCACCCCATGCGACCCTAGCTATAACTCCCATCAGGGTTTCGGGGTTCGCGGTTTCAAAATGCACGAACTCCTTGTGCACGGGATCTCTGATTTTTCGATGCACCTAAATGTCGATGGAGCTTGATCTCCGCCACGTGTCCCTCTGCCAACGGATGGTCCAGATCTCGTCGAGATTTCGTGATTGTTGATGTCCTAATCCTCGCGACCTCAGGAATCCTGATTTCCTGATGGCCGATATCTCGATGACCAAACCTTGTGCAGCTTCCACAGATCCGAAGGCTGACGGGTACCTGCTCCTGATCCGACGACTCAGATTCTTCCTCCTTGCGCACCCCTCTTCTAGAGGCTAATCTCCGCGCAAATTTTCCCGATCCTACGGCTGACGTGATTTCTTCTCCAGATCTGATGGCTCAGATCATCTGTCATGTGCACTCTCCTATGCACCTTCCTGGACATGGAAATCCAATGGTCTAGATCTTTTCTCTTTCAGGCCGATCTAATGGCTACTGAGATCTCCTGAGCTTCCTATATGCTTTCTTCCTGTGCTTGGAAGATTTTCAATTTCTCCAAGTGCCTCAGTCTTTGTTGATTTTCCCTCTGCGAACTCCTTGAACCTGAGCTTCGCTGCATGTATGAAAATGCCTACTCCTCCTGAGCCTTCCTTTCTTTGAATCCCTGATGGATTCTTCGACTTCTGCGCTCCTGCAGAGTCTTCACGCACCAGAGTGCTAACTCTTATGAGCTTTCTCAAATACTCACACCCCTTGGGGGATTTTATTCTTCTTCTCCCTCAGATGGAGAATGAAATGGATTCCCTCCTGGTTGTCCTGCTCAAGCAACCTAAATGGTTGAGTTCCTTGGGTATTCAACAACCCAATGAAGATCTTCCAGTGGATTCTTCTTCTTGTCTAGAACTCAAAGAGTTCTCTTCTTTCCTGTTCTTGCCTGCACACTTTCTCGACGCCCTCCTGGCGGAGTATCTCTTACACAGAACATTCAGTAGTTCTGGGTTCCTTCTGTGCACCCTTTTCACCTGCTCAATGCCCTCCTGGCAAAGCTCTCAGAATCCTCAGTGATTCTATTTGCAACTGTGTTTCATCTACACAGCCTCGCCTCCTGAGGTGTTCAGTAACCTCAAAGGCCTTCTTCTCTCCTGAGTTGTTGATCTCAGTCCTGTGCCTCATCACGTCTTGTCTGACTCCTCAGAGTTCAAAAGTGCATCCTCTGTGCACGGCTCTCAGAACCTCAGCGTTCTGTCACACCCTCTTGGTATGAAGCCTCAAAGACCTTCAACCCTAAAATCAAACACAACTCCTGTAGAATGCATCAACAATCATACATTCACAACATACATAGGGAACACACACAGACATCCATATACACAGAATATGCAGGAAAAATTGCTCTGTTTATATTAATAAATGGAAAAATGCCTGTATCTTTACAAATGGTGTTCCTGAGCTCTCTCTGACTCTCTCATACAACCATTCCTCATCTACCGCTTATCAAAATGAGATCTGAAAATCTCTTTTACTTGAGGGGCTCATCAAGTGCTTCCCTCTAGGTCTACCTACTCTAATAAATTACAATCAATGGTTGTCTAGTCCAGCGTATGGATCTAGATATCAACCAATCTTGGCATTAAAGCCGATCTTATCTAATGCCTGCTCAAAGGAACGACTTTCCTAGATCAACAGCCTAAGCACATTAAATTTACATTCATTTCAAATTCAAATGAGGCTGCGCCTCCCTTTCAGCATCTGAATGCATGCGCACTGACGTGGTTGGTTGGTTGGCTGGCTGACATGGAGCGATGCTCCTGCATCATACTCCATAGCTACAAAAATCATGATCTTCCCCAGTAGTTTTTGGAAATCCTCCTAGATCCCAAACGAATCTATGGAGTTGTTCATCCGCTCCATCCTACTGCTACTGTTGCTCCCGCTGCGCTGCTATTGCTCCCGCTGCGTTGTTGTTGCTGCCTCTTTCCTTCTACTTCTGCTCAGCTTCTCTTTGCTAGCAGTGTCTACTGACTTCAACATCAGCTCTCTGATTTCCTCGATCACTTTGTCCAGCTGCTCCAGTGGCTGGCTCTGTTGTTGCAATCTCCTCAGCTGCAAAAGAATTTTGGCGATTGGGAAGATTGCTATGATCTCCCATGCCATCTTTTTCATGTTTATCCTTATCTCCATCTTCATCTGTGGCCTCAAGTTGCCACTCTACTGCAGACTTTAGCTCTGTAGTCTCTTCTTGACTGATCTGCTGCTCAGTCATCTTTTTCTCTGACAGCTCCAATTTTTCCAGTTCTCTTGCTGGCTCTAGATTGTTCAACCAATCCTCTAGCATTTCCAGCTCCATCTCCCATGGAGTGATAATTCTATCTACTCGCTCCTCGGCTTCTTTTGCTGCTAGCTTCAGTGCTACAACTTCTTTAGATTCTTGGCTGAAGTCATTGAGTTGTTCCTTAGAATGCTCATTCTCTTCATCCTCTTGGGCAGTCTTAACCATCTGCTCCAATTCTTGTTTGACAGTCATGGCTGACTGTTCCTCTGATATTTCCGCATATGCAATACAATTTTCTGCCTCCTCTGGGGCAAATGGAAGGAATATTGAAATTCCCCCAATCATCAGAATATCATTCTGATCTTCAACCTCTGTCAACTGCACCTGCTGATCTAAACTCACCTCTGAGGTTATGAGACTCTCAGATAGTCTCATCTTCTCATCCATGCCCACCTGGCAATATAAGATGCTTCCGCTGCTTCCCTGGTAGAACATGAGATCAACCGATCCCATCTTCATCAACACTCCTTGCTGAATTGAACTCTCCATCGATCCCATGAGACCTTCAGATGGCCTCGCAATTTCATCTCTGCCCACCTGGCAGTTCAATACACTTCCACTGCCTTCCTGGCAGTCTTCGATGCTTCTCCTACCCTCCTGGTAGTCTTCGAGATCCCGCAGTGATCTATGATCATTGCCCAGCTAGCAATGAAAAATTCCTTCGCTGTCCTCATGACAGTCTTTGAGATCCTCAGCTGATCTCAATCTGTTGCCCTCTTAGAAATCTGGAATTTCTTCTTCTCTGCCTTCATGGCAGTCTTCGAGATCATCATCCGATCTCATTTCTGTTCCCTTGCCCATCTGGAAATATGGAAACCTTCCACTGCTCTCCTGGTAGTCTATGAGATCCTCAGACGATCCCAATTTATCTTCTTCATCATCCCAATCATCGAGACTCTTTCCAGTCTCTGGCCAACAATGATCAATCATCTTTTCATCTGTGGCCTTGAGGTTTTCAGCATACCTCAACCATTTTCTCAACAGTCTACACTGTTTCATGACCATCAACTGCTTGACTGGCCATTTTTATTTTGCCTTCATCATGGGCCATTCATACACCCATATCGGCTTTTTATTCTGTCGCATCTTCATTTCGAGCTCCTCCATCTCTCACTTTATGTCAGCGAGCTCTTTATCCATTTCTACTGCGCTCATCAGCTCTGGCCTCTTCTGTTCAACAGGCTTATGGCCTTCAGTAGCCATCTTGTTGTGTCTATCTTCCTCCCTGACAGATCTTCCGCTGTCACTCCTACAATCTTGAGTGCTCAGCTTCATCCCACAACCCTGCTGACTATCTCTTTGATTGTTTCCTATCTGCAAACAACCATTACAGAGTCCTCTAGCGCTCTATCTTCTTCCTGCTCCTCTGTCTGGAATATACAAATAGATTCCCGCTCTGATACCACTTGATGTGTATCAGAGTGCATTCCTCCTTTGCCTCTTCTTGCCTGAAATATACAAGCAAGAACTAGCTTTGATACCACTTGATGCAGTGCGAGGATGTTTCAAGAGTTCATATACTCTCCAAACCCCTATCTCCGGTTCTCCGATGAGCTCCTGCTCACAGATGCTCGCCCCTTCTACCCTGGTTCTTGGTCCATATGACCATTACCCTGTAAGAACTACCTTAACCCTATTGGGTTTTCTGGGTTTTCTATGCCTAAGTGCATACATCCATGGAACTCGCGATATGCCGAATCCTGACGCGCTCCCCACACGTTAGCCCTCTTGGTTCAGCTCCTGGACCATACGACCACGCATCCACAAGACCATGATCAATCCTCCCGTCGGGGTTTCAGGGTTTATGTTGTTGTGATGTGCATGTATGTGCAACCCTCGATCCTCTGATCCATGATGTGCTTTGGCCCTCTGAATCGATCCTTGGCCAATGTGACCAGTCCTCATGACCGCAACCTTACCTCGTCGGGTTTTCGGTCCTTCTGATGCCAAAATGCACAACTCAACGAGACTCACGATATCCTAAATCCTGATGCACTCCCCTTTCTGACCTTTAGCCCCTTCTGGCTAGTTGATGGTCCATGTGACCGCTCCCCATGTGACCCTAGATGTAACTCCCATCGGGGTTTTGGGGTTCGCGGTTTCAAAATGCATGAACTCCTTGTGCACAGGATCTCCGATTTTTCGATGTGCCTAAACGCCGATGGCGCTTGACCTCCTCCATGTTTCCCTCTACCAACGGACGGTCTAGATCCCATCGAGATTTCACGACTGTTGATGCCCTAATCCTCGCGACCTCAAGAATCCCAATTTCCCGATGGCCGATATCTCGATGACCAAACCTCATGTAGCTTCCATAGATCTGAAGGCTGATGGGTACCTGCTCCCGATCTGACGAATCAGATTCTTCCTCCTTGCGCGCCCCTCTTCCAGAGGCTAATCTCCGCGCAACTTTTCCCGATCCTACGGCTGACGAGATTTTTTCTCCAGATCTGATGGCTCAGATCATCTGTCCTGTGCGCTCTCCTGTGCACCTTCCTGGATGTGGAAATCCAACAGTCCAAATCTGTTCTCTTTCAGGCTAATCTGACGGCTGCTGAGCTCTCCTGATCTTTCTATATGCTTTCTTCCTGTGCTTGGAATATTTTCAATTTCTCCAAGCACCTCAGCCTTTGCTGATTTTCCCTCTGCGAACTCCTTGAACCTGAGCTTCGCTGCACGTATGAAAATGCCTACTCCTCCTAAGCCTTCCTTTCTTTGAATCCTTGATGGATTCTTCGACTTCTACGCTCCTGCAGAGTCTTCACACACTAGATTTCTATCTCTTCTGAGCTTTCTCAAATACTCAGACCCCTTGGGGGATTTTATCCTTCTTCTCCCTCAGATGGAGAATGAAATGGATGCCCTCCTGGCTGTCTTGCTCAAGCAACCTAAATGGTTGAGTTCCTTGGGTATTCAGCAACCCAGTGAAGATCCTCCAGTGGATTCTTCTTCTCGTCTAGAACTCAAAGAGTTCTCTTCTTTCTTGTGCCTACCTGCACACTTTCTCGACGCCCTCCTAGCGGAGTATCTCTTCCACAGAACGTTCAGTAGTTCTGGGTTCCTTCTGTGCACCCTTTTCACCTGCTCAATGCCCTCCTGGCAGAGCTCTCAGAATCCTCAGTGATTCTATTTGCAACTGTGTTTCAGCTACACAGCCTCGCCTCCTGAGGTGTTCAGTAACCTCAAAGGCATTCTTCTCTCCTGAGTTGTTGATCTCAGTCCTGTGCCTCAGCACGTCTTTATCTGACTCCTCAGAGTTCAAAAGTGCATCATCTATGCTCAGCTCTCAGAACCTCAGCGTTCTTTCACACCCTCCTGGTATGAAGCCTCAAAGACATTCAACCCTGAAATCAAACACAACTCCTGTAGAATGCATCAACAATCATACATTCATAACATACATAGGGAACACACACAGACATCCATATACATAGAATATGTAGGAAAAACTGCTCTGTTTATATTAATAAATGGAAAAATGCCTGTATCTTTACAAATGGTGTTCCTGATCTCTCTCCGACTCTCTCATACAACCATTCCTCATCTACCGCTTCTCAAAATGAGATCTTAAAATCTCTTTTACCTGAGGGGCTCATCGAGCGCTTTCCTCCAGGTCTACGTACTCTAATAAATTACAATCAATGGTTGTCTAGTCGAGCGTATGGATCTAGATCTCAGCCAATCTTGGCATTAACGCTGATCCTATCTAATGCCTGCTCAAAGGAATAACTTTCATGGCTCAACAGCCTAAGCACATTAAATTTACATTCATTTCAAATTCAAATGAGGTTGCGCCTCCCTTTCAACATCTAAATGCATGCGCGCTGACGTGGCTGGTTGGTTGGCTAGCTGACATGGAGCGATGATCCTGCATCATCAGGGCCAGAAGTCATTTCTTGGTCTTGTCTTGTCTTCACTTTTTCCTTTCGCTTGCTTTAGAAGAAAATAAAAAGAATTCATTTTCAAGTTTCTTAGTTTGAAGCATTTTGAAATAAAAAATATATATATATTTCATTTCTTTGTTTGGTAAAAGTAGTTTAGGTTAGTTGCTTTATTTATCAAGGAAAAAAAAAGTTTTCTTAAGTTCTTTATTTGAATACTTATGACATTAAGTAGCTTGTAGTCGAGCGAAATCTTATTTTAGGTTTTTCTTTTCAAAGATTCGAGAAAAGTAGTTACAAAAAAGTTTGGTTAAAGAGTTTAAATTGGCAAATATTTATTTGTGAAGAAGAAGTAGTTTGTTTTCAGTATCATATTATGATCTTCTCTTTTGTCTCTTAAAGAACATCACTGGTTTCACTTCCATTCCCTGTGACTTAAGACAACCACTAAAATTAATGCTTTATTAAAATTTATTAGACTTTGTGTTTGTAGGGTCCATCAATTTAGTCTAGGCTAGAGCCTTGATTTAGGATTGGAGAGGAAAGTCTTCAACGCTATAAAAACAAACATAAGAGTCTATGCTAGGGAGTGCTTAAAATTCCAGTGACCATGAAAGTTATCCAGGAACCCCCTCTAACAAACGGGATAAACACAAGGTTGCGTGTGGAAAGGTAGCAGAGATAACCCCTCCAAAGCGGGACCAAGCGTAGTAGGGAACACATATACAAAGCTTATCTTGGGATTCTGTTGATCGCATTTTCCACATAGCTTCATGGGTCGCGAATCCATTCGAGGTCCTTAGTCATATTTTGTAACACTTTCTTTCAATACCCTTGATAGGTTTCAGTCTTGATACCCTGCTCATTGAGGTCCACCCGACTGTCAACTGTACCTGCCTGGTGACTGTTCGCGTGTTGGAAACTTAGTTTCCTTTATCTTAGTGACTTACACAGGTGACTGCAGGGGTATACTATGGTACATAGGGAAGACATTAGGCCATGTTTTGTAGAGTATACATGAAAGGTTCTTCCATATTCAAGTTGTACTTGCACAGGTAAGTTTCTCTAGTGTTGGCTAGTGTAACTGTTCTTCCAACTAGCTAGTGATCAACTTGTCTTATCTCATAGGATCATTTTCTAGTGTGTGTTGGTATTTAACGTCAATAGAAATCCCTAGTGTGTCATTGATATTCTCACACCCTGTAGGATCAGGAGATCCATTGGTCGCAAAGGCTTCTTGGCCTACCACCAGTTAATCTAGAGCCACCCCCGCCACCACTAAGGTGAAGACTAGACGAGCAAGGGTATTTTGAGGTGACCAAGCCACATGACATTGTGCCCGACCTACTTTCAAGAGGAGAACATTTGATTCTAGAGGAACCAACCATTTCTGACCTTGGGGTGGAAGATATTGGTCCGTATAACCCTCCAATCACCGATTTATCGATGCCCATCGTCGTACAAGTTCACCCTTACGAGCGTCAGGTAGTGTCACGTGAAGTGATGGAGACAAATGCTACTACTTCTTTAGGGAATAATCATACTCCCTCTACATTTGTCACTTCAGTGGGTTTTCTGCCTCCAAACCAACTGTCACCATTCTGGACCACTATGTTCTTGACTGCCTCTACCTTAGGAAATGGTCCAATTCCATCTATGGCAGCGATCACTGTTCCTTTTACCCAAAGTGCCCTCTGTTCTCATACGGAATGCCTGGATTCGATACGAACTATGTCCTTTCCTACTCCACTCTACATAATTTAGGTCTGGGGGTAGGGATCTTGAACGCTCCTCTGCGAGGATCCATGGGGGGCATTTCACCTCTATATAATGATTTCCCTTATGGAGGGGGTCATATACCTCCTTTATCCCCTTGGCTCAACAGTTCTCACCAACACTCCATCGTGATGAACATAAACTATAGTTTTCTTGGAGAAGGTAGTCAGGAACTTCCTACTTATAGAATGTCAGTAGGTTTGACACCATTGTCTTTGTTTGGCACATTTGGTAACAGTGCATTCTCGTCAACTACCATCTTGGTTGGGGGAAACCACAGTTATGGACAAAAAAATCCTATGCAGGGTACTATTCCTGCACAGGGGGAAACCTCATGAATTCATTCCTCCAAGGACATTGGAATCCATGGAAGGGATCATTTCCCTCGTTAGGGATTTCGACCGAGGGAAACCCCTTCCATAGCCAATGGAATCCTAGGCAAGGATCATGACCTATGCCCATCGGATCGGTAGGGGGAAACCCTTCCCAAAATCCTTGGAATACAACGCAAGCCCAACCTTCTACGTCCTATTACGAGAGTCAGTTAATGACATCTCAAAAAATGCAGAACCCATACACTGGTCACAACCATGGTTATTACCAAAACCTCAACCAACAACCTAATTTTTCTTGGCAACCTGGTGCCAGCCAAACTCCAAGCTCCTTTTTCCTTGGTTATAATCAACAACCCAAATTACCATTTCTAGAAACTCTACACTTTCCAGACTTGATAAGGTTATTAAAAGACCCCATATGTCACGATCCACGTTGGCCTCCTATGCCAACCAAGTTTCCTTCGGAAATTTGAAAGTTCAAAGCTAAGCCTAATGAATATCTAGACGATCATGTGACTACCTTCCATTTATGGTGCTCGTCCAACTCATTGAGAGACGAATCCGTCGAGTTTCATTTGTTTCAACGCACTCTCATCGTGAGTGCTGTGAAATTGTACATCAAGCTCGACCGCTCAAGATACTCTACCTTTGGAAAATTGGAAATGGTTTTCTGAAATCATTTTCAATTACCTGTCAGATACGATGTCGATACCAAATTTTTGACCAACTTTGAGCAGACAAAGGTGGACCATATCTCAGATCACATCCAAGAATGGAGATGCCGGAAGAGTTTGATAAAAGTACCAGTCCCACCAGCATTCCTGCTTGAGTGGTTCTTTAAGTATTTGGTACCTCATTTATCTAAAGACGTCACAATGTCAGGGGTCTTTTAAGAAGAAGAAGCAATAATGAGATCTCACCAGTTAGAGCTGATTTACTCTCAGTCTAGTTTACTTTATGAAATTTTTCCATATGCACTCTGGTCGATACTTGAAAAGACTAGACAAATATCTTAACCACATGTTGATGGTATTGTTGGTTCAATGCAAACGAATCCCATTGACTAGCTATCAAATCAATTACAACAATTGTCAATACAGTAGACAGTGACCAGCCAGACTACAGGTTTGGTTTCTCCCCCTACTCAAACGTCAGATGTACATAATGTGCAATCGAAAAACCTAAAGGCCACCGAGTAGCCTAACATAAATAAAAACAGAGAAAGAAGGGTAATGGGGATAAGAATCCTACCAATAATGTTGGTTGGGGAAACACAGAAAATAATAAGTCGAAGTATCCATGTAATCTTTTCATGAAAGACCATTTGACTCACCTGTTCCCTCATCTTGTGGAGGCCCATAATTTATTGGCACAACAGTATCCTTCCATGTTAACAAACCCATTTCCACATGGGAAAAAATTAACTCAAGCCTCTTCGAGAGCGAAAGGGGGCAGTTAGGGACCCCCTTCATCTTCGAGTAATCCTTCATCCGTGAATGTGTATATGATGAAAGGTAGTGTTGATATAACAACTAGGACACGTGACTACAGAATGTCAAAAACCTATGAGAAGGGTAAAGAAGCCAAAAACCCATTTATTCCTCTCTAGATTGAGAAGACATTGGGAAAAACAATGACATGCATCCAAAAAGGTGCGTTCAATAAAGCTTCCCACATTCCAAATGCAAGGGCATCCCATAACTACTCTGTGGTGGAGGATTTGTCTCAAACCCCTTGTGCAATGTTCGCTTTGGTGGTCCTCCAGAGCTTCCCTTCCTAGAGAACGACTTTGTTAGCTACCTTAGGATCTGTTGAGACTTGTAATCCGAGAACGATCATTCTTGATACGAACGAATTAAAACCTTGTCTATGTTACCACGTGGTGTTTTAGATAGTAGTGGCTTACACCATGAAAACATTTACTCGCAACATTTTCCGCATGTTGGTTGATGAGGGTGCCTCGACATGCGTGATGTCATTGGCATGTTGGAAGGCCATTGGCCAACCCATTTTGTCTACATCACCTACTTTCTTACCACTTTCGACGGTTATTCATTCTGACCACATGGAATCATCCCTGTCTTTCCTCATGCATATAGGGGTGAAGACCATGTGCATCAAGGTTGAAGTGGTCGATGTGTATCTCGACTACAATCTCTTGTTAGGAAGGAGTTGGACATATGCTATAAATGGAGTGGTTGCTACATTTTTTTGAGTCTTGTTGTTTCCACACGAGGGTCGGATCGTGTCCATTGATTAGTTGTCTTTCTCTCATCTTGCCCCTTCATCAGGGGCATCCATGGTCCCGATGATTGATAACCCTCAACCTGACATCGTTAATTTAGGGGTTGGTTTGTGCCCAACTTTGATGGGTACTTTCGATTACCTACCTCCTTCTGACGATGTTAAGTTCATATCGGTGGTGCCCGACCAGTCTAAGGTTGAAATTTTTCAAGTCTCATCATTTCATACAACGTACTTTGATGATCTGTGGAGGCTTCCCTCCCAATCAGCCATGATGGAAGGGACAGGGCAATATGGCATGGACCTGCCTTTGTTTGTGACAGAGGTTGCGTACTCTATGGTCCAATAAGATTTCGCCAATCCTGATTTGACTCTCGCATAGGTGTTAAATCTAGTTCTCGAGCCTATTTGGGCTCAAGGTTCCCTCGTCGATACTAATTCTTTAGACTTAGTCTTGCCTTTATATGAGGTGATTATTTAGGCAATGAATAGTCCAGATAGACCCTGGGACAATCTCCATCATAGATCTTATTTACTCCCATATTTAAGAATAATTGAAGCAGGTGAATTCACTTTGACTATGATTGGAGATAGGACTTGTCCTATCAATCCTTTGGCTATGCACATAGTTTATGCTGAAGGAAATATGACAACCATCACTAAAACAATACCTATTGATATCTCTAGAACCCCTGGCATCATGGAGAATGTCTTCATCAGAGAAGACTGCTCCCCTGAGGAGATTCAAATCTACAAGGACTTACTTAAATAATTCCACGATGTGTTTTCCTGGTCTTATGAGGAAATTCCAGGAAAATATCCAAGAATCATTGAACATGAAATCATTACGCATCCTAATGCTAATCCGATCTAGAAGAAGCTTCGTCTGGTTAATCCTAAGAAAGAAGAAACTATTAAGGCTGAAGTAGAGAAACTACTTGAAGCTGGTTTCATCTACCCCATCCAATTGACTTAATGGATGTCAAATCCTATTCCAGTCAACAAAAAATAGGGTGCGATTCGCATATTTATGAACTTCCGTGATTTGAACAAAGCCTGTCCAAAGGATAATTTCTCCACACCATTTATTGACCAGATAGTCGATGAATGTGCAGATTGTGAGGTCTTTTCTTTCATGGATGGTTTTTCAAGATACAATCAGATATAGATCAAAACCGAAGACCAACACAAAACCACTTTCATTTATCAGTGGGGTACATTCTCTTATCGGAAGATGCTATTTGGTCTTAAAAATGTTGGAGCTACTTTTCAGCGGGCCTTGTCTTTTGCTTTCCACCATCTCAAACACATATTCAAGGATTATCTTGATGATTTAACATCATGATATCATAAGAGATCTGATCATCCCACACACCTCTGACTTATCTTTGAGTGATGTTGCTACTACCCGATTCGCTTAAATACAAACAGATGCAGTTTTTGCATAATGTCTGGTCCTTTGCTGGGTTTCATAGTTTCGACAATAGGGATCATGGTCAATCCTCTAAAGGTTGAGGTGATAGTTCAGTTTCCTCCCCCGTGCACAGTCCCTCATCTTCAGAGTTTACAGGGAAAAGCGAACTTTTTACGACGTTTCATCACAAACTATGTCGAGATCACAAAGGGATTCATGCATTTACTAAAGAAGGACATTCCTTTTCATTGGGACGAATCCACTCAACACTCTTTCGAAGCATTGAAACGTGCCCTCACGTCTGCCCCTCTGCTTCGACCACCCAATTATAATAAATATTTCCTATTGTACTTGGTCGTTGTGGAGTCGACCATCGGTATGGCTTGGTTCAAGAGGATGATTTTCTCGAATAATACATGATTTATTACCTGAGTCGAGGCCTGGTTGGACCGGAACGCAATTATTCCCACGTTGCGAAACTTACGTTGGCAGCAGTTCATGCTATCCAATGGTTCTGTCATTACATTTTGTTTCGTAGTACCACCATCATTGTCGTTGTGAATCTATTTCAATACGTGTTTACACGATGTATAATCGGCAGAAAGATCAGTATATGGATAGTTATCCTCCAAGAATTTGAATTAGATTTTATTTCAGTAAAATCCAAAAATTTGTTGGTCTTCATGGAACTCATCTCAAAACTTCTGATCGAATCAGGTGATGTTATACCTGAGGAGTTTCTTATTAAAGAAGACATGTTTTTTATCGTGTCTTTAGACCCTTGGTATGGATATATACTAGTCTATCTCCAGACTTTGAAGTGCCCCACCTCTGCTTTTCGTGATGAGCGTCATTGTATATGCCATCAGGCTAAGAACTATCTCATACTTGAGGACACTCTGTATTGTCAAGGTGTAGATTGCATCCTTAGTTGGTGTCTCACACATGAAGAAGCAGAAATCGTGCTTAATGATTGCCACACTGGAGCATGTGGCGGTCATTTTTCAGGGTTGGAAACATCCCAAAATATTCTACGAGCCGGTTAATTTTGGCCGACATTACTCAAAGATTCTATTGAATCAGTCAAGAAGTGCCACCCGTGTCAGATCTTCTCTCAGAAAATGAGGGCACACCTTGCTCCCATGTTTCCCATCATCACAGTTGGTCCCTTCACTAAGTGGGGGATTGATTACACTACATGCAACACTGCATCAGCAAGGGGGACCTGTTATATCATCGTAGCAATATACTACTTCACAAAGTGGGTCGAAGCTATGCCAACGTTCAAAGATGATGGCGAGACAAGAGCTCTCTTTTTTTTTAACCAGATAATAGCAAGGTTCAACATCCTGAGAGAGATTGTCACTGACCATGGCAATCACTTTCAGAACAAAATCATGTCCTATTTAACGTCAAAGCTTGGGTCGAGGAAAGAACATTCATCACCGTATTACCCACAAGTGAATGGTCAGGTGGAAGTTGTGAATAAGTCCCTTAAGACTATTCTACAGTGAACGTTCAATTCGGCCAAGTCAAATTGGCATTTGATGTTGTAATCGGCATTATGGGCCTACCGAATGTCTGTTAAGACTGCAACCAGTTTCTCACATTTTCAACTCGTTTACGGTCTGGAAGCAGTCTTACCTATAGAGTGTCAGATCCCATCCCCAAAGTTGGAAGTATAGTTATTTCCATACACTTCACCACTTGAGAAATGTTTATTATATATTGAGTAGTTGGATGAGCAACATCGGGATGCAGCCTTGGCCAACGAGGATCACAAACAAAAATTCAAGTGTCAGTATGATCGGTCCATTCATCCTTGAATTTTCGCTGAAGGAGACCTCGTCCTGGTCTATGACTAAGATAAGGATCCCTTGGGGACAGGAAAGTTCAAACTCATGTGGTTCAGACCTTTCATTGTGAAGGAGGTTCTAAAGCAGGTCGCTTATCATCTGGTGGACTTTGAGGTAAATTATTTGGCGGAGCCTAGAAATGGGCTCTAGCTCAAGAAGTATTACTCGTAGGTTGGTCGCCTTGGGTGACTTCTTGTAAATATGTATAGTTCTTATACATTTTATTATTTAGTTTTTGTCTTTTTGGTTTTATGGACGTGTCATTTTTTATGTAATCTTTTTTACTGTGGCATATGTCAAGTGAATGAGAGGTGTTCGTTGGGTTTGCAGATGGCACTAGCCAACACACTCGAAGGCTTGCTTCCGTAGCTTGGGTCATTTTCACACCTCAGGGCTAGTTGCTATCTTCATGAGGTATCTGTTTAGAAGATGCCATAAATAATGTTGTTGAATACAATGCAGTCTTATAGTTTCTTCGTTATTCTTTTTCGTATGGTATCTCTCACCTCTAGGTCTACTTAGACTCTCAACTGGTTGTGTCTTAGTTAAATGGGGTTTACCGCATTTATGATCCTACTCTACACCCACGGTGCTTAGGGTACGTCTCTTAGAACGAAGCTTTGATTACATTACGTATATCTATGTTCCTAGGAGATTGAATCAAATAACATATACTCTAGTTAATCATGTATTAGATTTGCATATTTCACACATGTAAGAAAAATCACACACATGCACATGCAAATACATTTGTAAATAAATGTAATCCATAAGACATAAAAATATGTAAATATGCATATATATCGAAAGTATGAGAGTACATAGGTGGGAGAAAGCACCTCAAAAATATATGTCCAGTAATATTCATGTGGATTATGCCCTCAAAAAATATACAAAAGGTTCCCTCGTCATGTAATTAGTCCAACCTAGCTAAGGGCGGGGCCTATTGGCCCTGCCATAGTGAACAATGACATTTTCGAAACATCGAAAGAGTTGGACCCAGGTCCATGGTACCCCAACTACATGAGGTTGCATTTTTTATGGTAGATCCTCGATCTCTGCCATAGGGACTGTGTGAGTGAGCACGGTGAGGTTCCAATCCACTTGTCTTAATACTCTCTTAGCCTCTCTAGTTGGAGGTCCCCCTATTGTTGTTGCTGGTCCGGAGGCTGCGCCCGACCTTGCCTCTGGTCGAGGACGTCACCTAGTCCTTGAAAATTCTATTGGATGCACTGGTCCCACATATATACATAACACATACACAGTTGTCAGATACTCTGGTACACATAAAAATGAGATATATAAAAATAAAAAAAAATTAAATAACTTTGAAAAAAAACCGTACCTATCTCTCCTCGTTCTACTCCGGGAGGTACGGGAATATCAAGATCCCTAGAGAAGTTGATATCGGCATAGGGGTATTCCTCTATGGCCAGAATCTACCGAGACCACCAGTCAAAAAATTTATCATCGAAGGCCTCATGCCCTCGTACTGTCTCTCATGGAATGAGACTGAGTACCCTCTCGAAGAAGAAAGAACATAAAACAGTCCTGAACCCAAATTTTTTTTTCTCCCTCACTTGACACTCTATCAATTGTCTATTCATACAATCTAGCATGGATTTTATCTAGTTGAACACTCATTCATTCAAGAGATATACCTCACAATGCATATGCACCCAAGAATCCTAAGTTAAAGCCGCAGATCCAGTGATCCGCCCAATAAGTAAAACTATCACTTTTAGTGATAGGTTGGAAATCTTGTGGATCGACACCTAAGAATCCACTTTATTGGTGACCTCCTTGTAGTGTAGAATGATTAACTTGGCTATGTTGTGAGGCTTGGGGGGAAAGGTACGTAAGTTGACTGGATCCCCTCTCCTTGAGAGACCAGTCAGGAAGTAAATGTCTTCAGTCATTGGAGTCAATGACTTCCCCTCGAGCATAAATGCCTCGGCGTCCGGGTGCCAATAATCTACCAAGGCATTCGGTAAACTGGGTTGTGACCTCATGAGTGGACACTAGAATTATTTCAACAAACCATGTTGAGATAATATGGAAAGAGAAAAAGGGTCTTCTAAGACCAAAGAATCAATGTCTTAATGCTCCCTTTCTCTCCAATGAACGTACATCTTGCAAAAAGAACAAGTTCAAAAGAGAGTAAAAAATCTTGTTTTTTAAAAATTTTCCACAATTTGGAGGTTGTATTGGACACAGTCGTGTATGCATGTGGGAAGATTGTTCTCTGCATGTGGGCATACATGGGCTGTCCTAATACAACCCACGTACACATAGGGCCAACCTTTTTTAGAGGTGCATGCCCTCCAAAAAAAAACAAATTAAATGCAAAAGGAAAGTATATAAATGCAAGAGGAGCTAGTTTGTACTTAGTCCAAGCAAAAGTTTGTTTCATCCTATGAGGCTCCTGGAATCAACTCTTTTAGCAAAGGGGTGTTTTTGACTTCTTGGTCAATTCTCAATTTACAATGGTCATAATGAGCTACCAACTTCTATTTATAGACTTTTTGGCCCCTTTTTGTCATTTTTTGGACCCCTTTGTCGTTTTTTCTAGCTCGAAGATCATTTAGTATGGTTCTTGAGCTTCTTATGGGATGTTACAATACATGTTACTTACGGTATTGGGAAACTTTTTGAGAGTTGGTTCATTTTTAAGGTCCTTTGGTAAAAAAGTCATTTTTCCAACTTTTTGCATCTAAGTTAGGTTTCCACCTCCACTTCCTACATCTCATTGTCTTCTCCGCTTTGCCATAGGATCGACCCCACCGAGTTGCTACATAGAACCATATTTGATGCTTTAGAAGTGTCATAATTTAGTGGTAGATATTTCCTTTAAATGGATGCCCTAGTTAGATCCTCATTTCTTTTGGTGTCCATGTTGTCGTTAATGACTATAGGCTCAGGAGTCCTTATTAGTTTTTCCTGATGATGTGTTTGAGCCTCATTTGCATGATTCATCACAACTCTTGACCTCACCCTCAGGACTCCCAAACAATGATAGGGCTTCTTTTAAGCCCTTTTTAGATCCTCTAAACATGAAAATATTATCGAGTGATCTTGTTTCCCTTCACACTCACCAAATTAAAACTTGAGGGCATGTCTGTTCGTCGGTAGTTTACCCCTTTTTCGGGCCGGACGGTCAATTTTACGAACAAAGGTATACTCTAGGAGCTTTGGTTCTCTAGAATAGTATTCTCAGGTATGATTTTAACCATTTTTCATTCCCGAGGGACTAAAGTTACAAAAAAGGAACCCCCCACGGAGTCCATAGTTAATCTCTTTTCAGACTCCCTAAAATTGAAAAGATGGCCAAGTGACCTTGTTTCTTCACACTCGTTAAATTGTTCTAGAAGAACATCCATTATGGATTCCATAACTAATCTCTTTTTAGACTCCTTAAACATGAAATGATTGTCAAGTGATCATGTCTTTATCACACTCATTAAAATGGTTTTGAATAGACGTCTTTTTGGTGCTAGTTTACCCCTTTTTCGAACTAACTAGACTAACTTTGAAAAAGGTACCCCAGTGGAGTCTCCTTTTATGCTTTTTCAAACTCTCTAAAAATGAAAAAACGTTGAGCTTACCTTTTTTTGGCTCATTAAAATTACATCGAAGGACGCTATCATTGTGTCTTATTAATCGCATTTGCATTCCTACGTCTTTGGCCTAATTCTGGCTCCATGTTTCTCTGAACTAAACCATCTCAAGCATGCCTTATACACAAGCCTTGTATAACTTAGCCTCTGCGTCTTGACACCTTGACCCATGGAGGATTTTTCTCAAGTGTCCTTTTCCTGCATATGTCTCCTTGCTCTGAGCATTAGTGTGTTCCTTGCGCTTGGAACTGGTATGTTTGCAACACTCGTTCCTCCTCTATAATGTAGCATTCTTTTATTCTTTTTCAGGATTTCCAAAATTATTGAAAAAGACAAAAAAAATCAAATATACCCCAAAAAGAGGAAGGGAAAAGTATTTTCTTTTTGTTGGCAACACAATAAGTCACCCTTGGACAAAGCAAATCCTTCCATTTTTTCGTCAATCCTTGGGATTTAATATGACCTTAGGAAGTTGTTCTCGTTACATAGAGTTGTGTCCTCCTCCATTTGGTTATCCTTCCAAACATATGGAGAGTTCACGTTGCCTCCTGCATCGTGAACTTATGTCAATTCCATGCTACCTAAGTCTCATCATTTGTCTTTCTTTTCTCTAAGGGAATTTTAACTAAACTTGAGTCGACCCTTCTACAGGTTGTCTCTTGTCCTCATGCCCGGCCACCCCGAAAGATCAATCAAGTCCTTATTCAAAATCAATGAAGTTCCTTACCTGATCACCGAGATCCTCTAGTCTGTTCCCGACGAGTCATCGAAGGCCTCTGGGTAGTGAAGTTGTACACTGATATTACACTCCTACCCAAGTTTTGAAGATCTCGAAATTGTTTCTTGAGGCTCTGAAGGCCTCATCTCTAACCACCAAGAGTCATTAGCTTCTTAAAGATGGATACTATACATATATATATATATATATATATATATATATATATATATATATATATATATATATATATATATATATATATTGATTTTGAGATGTATATCCACTATTTATTGCTCGCGGCTACACTTTATATAGTTATATGACATGGATCTGCAGTGTATTTGATTAGCAGCCATGATTTTATTTCATCTCGAGCATGGGCATGCCTACCTTGTTAAGACAAATTATTGGTTGTTTCCTGACTGCAAGTCTCGTCCCAAGGTTGACCTGCATTCATAAAAAGAAAAACAAGAAACTACAAGCATGCATTCTACATATGGATTAGTGGGTTAGATATCATAATCAAAATGTAAATAAATAATGAAGATTGAAGACATCATTTGGCGGGATAAAAAAAGTATTTCTTTCTATTAGTCTCACAAAGTCGGTTACAATATGAGACCAGTAACGGATCCTCAAACTTGGTCTTGGGATCCTCTTCACCATGCACCAACTTCTTCCACGTATTCGTCTCCTCTTCAGTTCTCTCTAGGGAAATGGCAAGGATTTCCAATGGAGGAAAAAGGGAATTCTGGCTCAAACTCACAATGTGGTTACAAAATATTGGGGCAAAGGGGGAATATTGGAATGGGCATAGTTTCTTTTCTCTCATGCTTCCTTTTGAAATGGGACCCCAACACCTTCTTTTATAGGCCAAAAAGATAGGTATTCGGTTGGGTGACCGGATATAGGCGGTCAAATGATTAGTAACGGCCCAAAATCCCATATCCCTTTGCAATTTTTATTTTTTGCACTTTTTGTGAGTGTACACAGGTTGTAATTGTTAAGAACCAAACATCAATATAGCATGTAAAAAACTCAGGAAAAGTACTCAACACCTTGAAAAAGAGATAATTTCAGATAATAAGCCTCTTCGAGGGGGCAACCTCCTTTTACCCCACTTAAATGTTCAAGTACCAGATGATTCAAAATGAAAATGTCTCCTTGGTATATATAGGAG
>ML777286.1:2376750-2391449 GCA_009831015.1 Picea engelmannii | reverse complement strand
TACGCATTTCTTCACCTTCATCAAGAGTCCAAGTAGGATTTTCTGGAGGCTTATTTGGTGTAGAAGTTCCCTTTTTGGGTGGCATGTTGGCCAAGTATCACTTTTGAGCCTTGATTTTGAGGTGGTTCTACTAGACAATATTTATTTTGTTGTATCTCCCAATTTTTGGCCCTTCTGGGTATGAAACTTTCTCTTATGTATTTCTATGATATTTCTTCTCTGCAATTCCACAGGTCTGATCAAAATTGGATGTGCCAAGTGGAATTTATGGTAACTTCCCCACAACTTGCCTATTTTTTTCCTTTCTAGGAGATCTCACTTGTATAGTGTGCCCCACACAAAATAATTGATATAAAATTCTGAAACTCGCACCCAAAATACTAAAGACTGTCCATGATCCAATGCAACTAGTCCCACTCAATTTGGATACTCTAGGAAGAAGTTATGATTGTTTTACCTGGAACACCTTCTTGAGACTAGTCAATAGGGATAGTCAGATACCCTATCTTACACAGGGTCTATCTACAAATTTAAGATGACCCAGAAGCTGAAATGTTTACCACAGATACACTGCTAATTTCTGTAAATGGCCACTGGAGTTCAAGGTCTGAAACGTTACAGAAAAAGTTTTATAGCGAAAATTCCACAATGACTCATTTCAGGATGATTCCAAAACCCTATCTTGTAGAAGTTGTATCTCCGAAAGTATAAGGCCTCGGGAGCTGAATTTTGAACCCAACGTACCTTTATCCTTCTTCTAAATACCCTCCAAGTCATTCCTTCTGAAACATTGTAGAAAACAATTTATAGAGAAAATTCCATGGTGTCTCAGATGTAGCAGTGAAACCCCAAGACCTTGAGCTCTGATACCATATGTTAAGAACCAAACATCAATATAGCATGTAAAAACCTCAGGAAAAGTACTCAATGCCTTGAAAAGGAGATAATTTCAGATAATAATCCTCTTCAAGGGGGCAACCTCCTTTTACCCCACTTAAATGTTCAAGTACCAGTGATTCAAAATGAAAATGTCTCCTTGGTATATATAGGAGACTAGGAGGTATAATGGCCTAAAGCCGACATAATTAAAATAACATTACTAATCTAAATTACAACTAATGGACTAAATCCGACATAAATAAAATAACATTACTAATCTAATATTCCCAAATTAAGGGGTAATGAGCCAATATTAGGGCTTAACAGTAATGGTGCAACAAGCATGTGTACGTGGGAAGTAGTGGTGCAGGGCACGTACATCTTCAAGAAAATGATTTTTTAGAAGAGTTGTTCAATGATGGCTTGGAAAAGATAGCAAGTAATATGGCATGATGCCAGGTATGCATGTCTGGTGCAATAAAGGTTTATAGCACCATTGGACATAGGAAAGAGCGCAGGAGTTAAAATCCTAGAAGTCTCGAAGCCCCGAAGTTAATCTGGGCCTTAGATCTCAGGATGCCCAAGAGTCACCTCGACTGTCAGATATATGAGGTAGTCAATCTGGCATTGACTGCTTTGGGAGAATAGAGGCTTAGTAACTCCAAAAATCCCGAAGAACAAAGTTGCGAAGTAATGTGGACCATGGATCTATGGATCCTTCGGGACTTCTCTCGATCATTCGATCGAGGGAATGTGGTTATTATGTTGAGAGTACTTGGGGACCCATGTGTCGAGTGATGATGATGCTAGGTGTTCCACTCAGAGATAAATAGATTGGCGTATTAAGAGGTGGTTAGCCATGAGTTCCTTTGGAAATCCATGGAGCGACGTATTCCATCTATACCATTGATCTGAGAGAGAGGTTACATGGTGGAAATCCGTTGAATTCAGGTGAAATTACTCTAGGATAAAATGTGTGTGGAGAGGTTGAACCTCCCAAAGCCCAAAGTGTTGAAGTGATTTTCATTCATCGATATGTGGGAGACACGTGTCGATAGATCGTTGACCTCAAAAGAAAATGGGATGTGTTGAACAAGAACTCTCAAAGTTCAGAGAACCAAAGTTCATCTGAGCCGTCTATCGGCTGAGAACATGTGTCAACAAATCTTCCATTTCGAGAGATAGCCACTTCAAAGGAAAGTGTGGTCACACGAGTTGAGAACTCCTGAAGTAAATCATGGTCATTGATTTGACAGAGACATGCGTTGATCGATCATTGACTTTGGGTGAAATAACTCTATGAGAAAGCGAGTGGTGAGAGGTTGAAACTCTTGAAGCCCGAAGAGTAGAATTAATTTATAGTCGTTGATCTGTAGGAGAAACATGTCAGCAAATCATGTACTTTAGAAGTGGAGAGAAAACAATGCGGAGTAGAGGGACACCTGAAGTGGATCCACACCGTCGAATGAGAGGGACATGTGGTGTATGATCCTTAACTTCAGAGTAAAAAACTCCGAGAGAAAAGGTGGTGTGAGCATCTGAGACTCACAAATGTCAAAGTCCCGAAGTGGATCCAAGCCCTTGATTTATATGGACACGTGGTGCCTGATCTAGAACTTTAGGTATGGATAACTTCAGAGGAAAAAGTGTTGGAGTGCTCGGGACTCCTGAACGTCGAAGTCCTGAAGAAGATCATAACTGTCGATCATGAGGGGCACGTGGTGCTCGATATTTAATTCCAGGTATAGAGTACTTTATAGGAAAAAGGTGTAGGAATTTTTGATATTCCCGAACGCAAAAGTCCCGAAGTGAATCAGGGTCGTCAAAATCTCTGAGGACATATGGCGTTGGATTGTGAAATTCAAAGATTTGCAACTCTGGAAGATTCGTGTGGTAGTTGTTTTGGCACCTGTTGTCTTGGTGTCAAGTCATAGAATACTGTCATATGCGAGTATAGATGGATGGAAGAACCCTAGGAGTTTGAGAGAGGATATCTGCTAGCTTTGAGCTCAGTTCAGAGCATGGAGATCATGGCTGGCGAGTTCTGGAACAGGAGAATGGAATAGAGACCCCGAATGGGGGTTTTGATTATCTTAAGAAGAATGAAATTTTGATGTCCAACCATGGGTGTGTTACATAGGAAAAGTGTTGTTTCCATGCTATGATACCAATTTGTAGCTCACCCAATCCATAAATACCCTTTTAGGGATGGAGCATCAGATTTTCACTTTCCCTGGTTCATTTTTAAGTTCCTTACTTAAGAAAAACCCTCTTAATCAACTTACCTAAAACTTACATCTCTCACAATGTGCTTGAACCAGCTAGTGGGGTCCTCCCCATGACATGAGCTGAAAAACAGTACCTAAGAGCCTGCGTTAGGAAAGGTTTCGGCACTTCTGAAGTTCCCAGACTTTGGGAGTTCCAAAAGTGTTTTCGAATTCTCAAATTATTGATCACTGGGGAAGATTGATAGTCCACATCCTCTGCCTATGGTTAATGAGGGGGCTTTGGTGATCTATGTGAAACACATATTTTTCCAAATCTCTGAAGTCCCAAAATATTTCTATGTGGCCCTAGCCCTTCGACGTTTGGTCGTCAATAAGCGATGGTCTTCGTATTACAATTTCAGGGTTTTAGAAATCAACTATTGTCATTGGACTTTCGGCCTTTAGGGATCGACGATTATCATTGAATCATTATTTATCATACTACATTCGGATATTTTGAACTCTTGCCACATGGCATTGGCCCTTTGATGATCGACGATTTATGTTGAACATTCCTATGTTGTACCTCACTCTAAATATTTTTAATTCTGAAGTTATCCAAACTCTCGGGGTCTTGAATACATCACCATCCACGTATGGCAGGTAGGCACAACTAGAGGCTGACACACGAAAAGGGTCAAGGCTTGACACATGTCCTTGATAGGGTGTGACACATGTCATTCTCTAATAGGTGCAATGGGTATGTGAATCGTCCAAAACTAGGTGACATGTGGCACACATAATGCGGGTCCATGTCACCTTGGATGATGTCATCGAGACATGTAATGTTAGACCAATAAATTCTTGGCCCTTTGATCTAACAGTCACTAGAATTCCATGTATATCGTTAGATCTATGGCTCTCATTCCTTCATGGTTCCTAGCTTCAGGGCTTACCAAGTCCTCTTGAAGTAAATCCCCTAAATATCCAAGTCCCCGAACTCTCATATCTGGCATGATGTGTCCTCTTCGACCAACGATCAAGATCCACTTCGACACTCACAACTTCAGGGAGTTCATACTTCATAAATTCTTGGTCGGTTTACTCTAGAGTATGGAATCTTCGGACTATGAGAAATATTTCCACGTACCCCCCATCCAATAGTCCTAGTTGAACAATCAACACTTGACAGGGAATGAGTAGGGGCCACATGTCTCTCTACAAAGCATTCCTAGTTATTCGGGCAGTCAAGGGTGGGTCCCTTAGATCGATGGCTTGGAAGGATCCTGAAGGATCCAAGGATCGACAATCCATGTCACTTTGGCAATTTGACATTTGGGAGTTCAGTGGGTGTGTCATCCAACTTTCCATCTGAATGACACTAGATCTGTCGCGACGTTTACCTAGAATCTATGACCAAGACTTACTCTGTCTTGCAGAGCTTCGAGGGAAACCTGCACATTTCTAAATCGCCAAATGCCCAGATCTCCATGTAACTATTTATCTATGGAAACATGTCCCTCTAGTTTCAATGGTCCAAATTAACTCCGCAACTCCATCATTCGTGAGTTTCCAAGATAGTCTATTCCTATTCTCCCAAAGTATCATTTCATCGAAGTGCTTAACACTTCCCTTCTTACATCTGATATAACAGATGAGAGTGATCTATGATAAATCCCCAAATCACTGGAACTCATCGATTCACGACTTTGTCCTTCAACTATTTTCTAGGATTGTGGAATCACAAGTCCCGAAGTCCCAAAGCCAAAAGAGCTAGCTTCTTTCATACTAGGACATGGTTCCTAGCCCCTGGTCACATGGGTGCTTTGGGAAAACTTAGGGGCTAAGCGCAAATCCATTTTTCCAGCAAAGGGGTTAATACCACAGGCATGAGCCCTCAGTTATATGGATGATTATCCTAAAGGGAAACAACCATTCTTGTTAAGGTAAACTTCAAGGGATTGGCAGGACTTATACATTTCAGTTGATCCCACCCCGATCCTCCTACGGGTTTCCATCCCATGACTCTCTAGAAGCTAGTCTGAGAAACTTCAAAGAGAATGAAAACATAACAGTTTCCAAAATCAAAACAACCTATATAATAATTGTTTAAATAATGCAAGATTGAATCATAAACATAGACATTTCATAATCATATTGAATATAACACACATAGTATGAAGATACTTATCAAGACTAGAAAATGTGAAGCAACTTCTGAAATGGGTGCACGTTTCCTCCCAACCATAGGCAAATTCACTCCTAATGGATTTACCACTGGCCACCCTTGAGCTATGCCATGATTCTCTGAGAGAGATTCTTTCTCATTGCTCCACAACAGTCTGGGACAAAGGTTACTCAATTCCTCCCACAAGAATTGGGTGTCTAGTTTTCTCTACTCCAAGAAAGGAGGTATGCATGAGTAATTCCTTAGTCACTCATTAGCCCCATTTATCATCTTGTATCCGAACCCTTCCCATGGATTATTTTATCTAAAATGAGCTTACTGCTCAACTTTTTATTTCAACTTCAGAATTGAAGTATTTTCGCTGCTCTTCTCAGGAGAGTGTGTTTCTCTACTCTTCTATCTCCCAGATATGTATTTGTCCTTGAATTACCTCCTTTATTTCCTTCCTCAACAAGTTTGTGTGGGTTTGAATCCAATTTCATGGTTAGTCCTAGAATCCTTATAGATGGGTACCCTACCCCATCTCCTCATTAACTCTTGAGGATGGCCTTCCAACTACTAGCCTGACTGGTAATTCATTTATGGGTTAGAGGACTGTTGAGAAATTACACCCAGTAGGTACTGGTTTGGTGAGGGTCATCTCAACCATTCTTGGTTTTCCCTCACCATCTCTCTCATAGCATCCATGGTATATCTTGGCAAACTTTCCCCCTTTCAACAGTTATGCAACACATATTCAAATTTTATTAACAATATAAACTCATACGTTGACCCTTTTATACAAGGTTCATCAAATCAAACATTCACACACATTTAGTATTCCATATTCTCTTGGCTAGTTATAGTTATATTTATAATTTGGGGGACACAAGGGTATTACATACAATCACTACAGGACATGTTGGAAGAAATCAACTAGTTATTGTCAATTGGGTTACGAATATTGATGAGGTTCACAAGCCTATCAAGATAACTCAAAAACCCAATATTTCTTGCAGGATTTGTAAGGGTGAACACCTTCTTAGACATTTCCTTGGTATTCCTAAGGTTTCCGACATGTTTTCCACCATTTCCAAAAAACTTGTGTAATCGTCCTCTATAGGTCATGCTAGTGACAACCTGTCAACTAGTGAAAGTAAGGTTTGGGAGGAAAAAAGTAGATTCAAATTTCCTTGGAGGTTATGTGAAGGAATTCATCAAACTCACCTTTTCCCTTGTATGGATGAAGCCTCAAAATTTTTGGAAGAAATAATTGTTTCCCAACCACAAATTCCAACTTCTTATCGTAATCTCTCTCCCGAGCCACCATTGGTTGTTAAAGTGATCAATTTGATACCATCATCGATCGATCCCACTCTTCCCTTGAAAAGTGAAGCTAAAGTGGTATGTTGGACATGTTGTTATGTTTTCATTGATGTCAACAAGGTTTAATATGGATTTATCATCCAAACAAGTCCGACTATACTAGTTGCAGGAATCAATAGTAAAGAACGAAGAACAATGTTGATCGTTGGATCAAAATAAGAACACGATCAGGTGATAAATACTGAAGAACAATGTTGATCATTGGATCAAAATGATATCACTATCAGACAATAAAGAATGAAGTAATGATGTTGATCGTTGGATCAAAATGAAATCATGATCAAACGGCTCAAATCCCTTTTCGCGAGTACGTTGAGCAACCAAATATTGCTAAGCATCATACTCTATCGATATCACTTAAACATTTCTAAGTATGTTTGATTGTGGAGGTATTGGAATTTGGGAGTGCTTTTTGATGAAATTTGGGAAGAGATATGAGTTCACGAGTCCGAGATTCCGTGAAACTAAAAAAAATCACTTAAATGTTTTTCTAAGTAAAGGTTCATCTTGGAGGTTGCGGAAGTTGGGTGTGCATTTGGATGACACCTGAGAAGACATGTGAGTCTGCAATTTTGAGAGTCCACAAGCATGTCAAATAAAATAATTCTAAGTAAAAGTCCATATTTAAAATGAATAAGAACCACCCACTCAATGGGTGATTATATCAGAACTGTCGATCTAATTAAATGCTGAGATAAGCAATGAAAAAGAAGACACGTAAGTCCACGAGTTCTCCACATAAAATAATTATAAGTAAAAAGTCTAGTTTTGAAATGAATGAGGATCTTCCACTCAACAGTTGATTAAGTCTAAATCGTGGATCTATCTAAAGTGCCTAGGAAAGCAAAGATCATCCACTCAATGCCTGATTAAAACCAAACCGTTGTATTGAGGTGCAATAAAGATCATGGGAGGTTTAGATATAACCATTCATTGGGACAATATATCTATGGTGGAGAGGTAGAGCACATCGTCGAAGGGAGAAGAGGTTAATGAGAAGGTGTTAATATGATAACCATTGAAAGGAAAACACTCCAAAAAAGTGCCTAGCTTACTAGTGTGAATTGAGAATATGATTCTTAACTTAAAAAGATATTGAAGAAGAAAAATAATAAATAATAAGGAATATTGTTTTTATTAAAACAACATTTTTATTAAATAAATGAAGAGGTGAAATGATACATTATGACACAATGGTTCAAATTTTATACATGTTGGAAGACTATATAAACCATAAAATATGGTGGAAGGAAGATGTCTTTGTGGTCTACATTTGAAGATAAAGAATTCGTAGAGTCCAAGGAAGAAAGACAAAGATACTTATGAAGTCAAGGTGGAAGCAAGGAGAAAGGATGTATTAGTATCCTTTTCTAATTAAAGTACACAAATAGGTAGTTAGTGCTTCCTAGGGTTGGTTGCCTAAAACAGGGAGTTGGTGCTTCCTAGGGTTGGTTCCCTAAAACAAGGGAGTTGGTGCTTCCTAGGGTTGGAGCCCAAAACTAGGGAATTTTTTCTTCCTAGGGTTGGTTTCCTAAATCAAGGGAGTTGGTTCTTCTTAGGGCTTGTTCCTTGAACAAGGTGATTTTTGTCTTCTAGGGTTGGTGCTTTAAATTAATAATCATATAAAACTTGTAATTTGTAATTTGTATTTATTGATGTTATCTACTGAAATTTATTGCTGATCAATAAAGTTAATAAAAACTATTTAAATATTGAGTAAATTTATTAATGTTTATTCACCCCCCTCTTAGTATTAAATCATATTCCAACAATTGGTATCAAAACGAGTGACTTGAATACAATCTAATAAATGGAAGGTAGATTCGTCATAATCCAATGGATTAGCAAGAAGGAATGTCTTCCACTAGAGAAACTTTGTTCAAAGGGAATGATTATGCACTTTGGAGAGTGAGGATGAAACAATATATAATTTCCTTGGGTTGTGATATTCTATAGTAATGGGTACACTACACTTGCTACAACTCCCACAGACACAGTCTGAAAGAAGCTTTGTAATGACAATGCAAGAGAATCCAATTCCATCCTAGGAGGATTAGCTAATCCTATATTTGTGAAATTAATTCATTGTAAGTTAGAAAAATAAATATGGGAAAAACTAAAGGTCACATATGAAGGAGATATCAAAGTCAAAAAATACAAACTAAAAACCTATAGAACATAATTTTAAAACTTGAAAATGAAAGAAGAAGAGAACATAGACAAATATCTTCAGAGAGTAGATGAAGTTGTCAACTTACTCATAGCATTAGGAGAATAAATCAACAATCAATCCATTATCCAAAATATCTTGAGATCATTTCCCATGAGATATGATGCCAAGATTTATACTCTTGAAGACAAACCAGACCTTGATAATCTTGCAATGGATGAACTCCATGGGATCCTCACAACGTATGAGATGAGAACAGGGAAAGAGAGACTAGAAAAAGGAGAAACAACCTTCAAATAATCTAAATCAAAGAAGAAACACGAGCATGTGTATAATGAAGATCAATCTGAAATATCTAATGAAGAAATAGCTAAGTTCATGAAGAAACTCAAGAAAGGAACTGGTTGATACAAGGGAGCATTTCCTCTAATATGCTTTAATTGTGGAAAGATTGGACATTTTTCTTCTAAATGTACATATCCAAAACAAGAAGAAAGTGATACTGAAATAAATTTCAAAGAAAAGAAGAATAACCAAACCAAATACAAAAGGATGGTATACAAGAACAAGACCTTTTACATTGAAGAGAACAACAACTCATCTAAAGAAAGTGAAGAAGAAGAAGAATATGGAAACCTATTTATGGGTATAGAAACAAAAAATAATCACACTAAAAATAAATTTGATATTGAAGAAGAAAACTCTAAGGTTGAAGGAGAAGTAGATATTGAAGCAGAGTTGTTCAGTTCCCTGGATGAACTTAGAAAATATAAAAGGAGGAACAAATCATTAAGAGAACAATTGTTAGAATATGAAGAAACACAAAAGTCAAGAGAAAGAGAAGTGTCAAAGACCATCAAAGAAGAAAGGCAAGTCATCAATGATTTAAAGACTCAAATCCAAGAATCCAAAAGAATTGAAGAAGTCATTTTGAAACAAATCAATGATAGGGAACGAGACTATGAAAAGATAGAGGAAGAAATTGTCCTACTAACAAGAGAAATTGAAAAAGGAAAGAAACAAGCAATATTTGAAAACAGTTCAAAAATCTTGAATGATATTCTTAACAACCAAATATCACCAAATGATAAAACAATATTGGGGTATGATCCACAAAAAATGGATAAAAATTCAATAGGCTATGGAGATGCTCTTAGAAATCCTTCAAAAAGAGAAGATAACAAGATGGAGATGGCACCATTACAGACAATTTTTAGGAAGAAATCAACACCTCCTCCAAAAGGAGAAAGAAATTCAGTGATCATAATGACTCCCCCTAATAGATATTAGTATATATTTCTTGGATTTGTATTCATGCAAAAACTTTGGACACAAAGAAGTACACTATAAAGCCTATAAAAAATACAAAGGAAACAATGTCCAAAGATATAAAAATAACACAAATGATGTAAATAAAAGAAATTATAGTTCATTCTCTCCTTTACAAGAGTACAATATTGAATTCCACAAGTGCAAAAACTATGGCCATAAGTCTAGTGAATGTAGATTACCAATGAAATCCTTGAAAACAAACAACCTTAACAATCAGGATAGGAAGACATGGAAAGTAAAGCATGTAGGAGAAAAAGTAGTAGAATGTAAAGTGGTTTTGTATGTAATGAACAAAAAGTTCCAATGGTATATTGATAGTGGGTGCTCAAAATATATGATAGGAGATGAAGGAAAGTTTCTCACTCTGACAAAGAAGGATAAAGGTAAAGTCACTTTTGGAGATAATGTATCTGCCAAAATACTAAGGGAAGGCATAGTTTCTTTGGGAGACAAGGAAAAAAAAGAAGAAAATGTGTTGCTAGTAGAAAAATTAAAACCTAATATACTCATTGTAAGCCAAACTTGTGATCAGGGACATATACTTATTTTTGACTCACAAAAATGTGAAATAACAAAAGAAGGATCAAAAAAATTAGTTTTTATTGTACCAAGAACCTCAAGCAATGTGCATATCTTAGATATTAAGGAAGACAAATAATTCCATATGAGTCAAGTACATGAAAGATGGATATGGCACATGAGGATGGGACACTTGAGATTTGATATCCCGATCAAAGCTAGTAAAAAGGGAGTTGTAAAAGACTTGCAAAAAAGTCATCAAGACTTCATATCATATTTGCAAACACTATCAATTAGGGAAGCAGACAAGAGAGTGATTCAAGAAAAACGAGCATTTTACATCAAAACCCTTGGAGATTGTTCACATTGACCTATGTGGGCCCTTTAGGACTAAAATCGTATAAGGGGAAAACTACCTCATGTTGATCATTGATGACTATGCGAGGATGACCTCAGTATATTTTCTCAAAGAAAAATATGAGGAATTTGAAAAGTTTAAAGCATTCAAGACATATGTAGAGAATAAAACAGATCTAAAAATCAAATGTTTAAGATAATATAATGGAGGGGAATTTATCTCTAACGAATTCAATAAGTTTTGTGAATATCATGGAATCAAGAGACAATTCTCATCTCGACACTACTACATATTGGAAAAATTGCAACGATATAATTGCAACGTTATGGATAAAATTGGCAATACTATTGAAAAATAGAGGAAATCTTAATTTTTTTTCTCCATGTTGCCCGATATCATCACACTTGCGACGTACTTTTCAAATTGTCACAAGAGTGACGTTGTTTAGAAGATGTCACTCTTGTGACAACATCAAATTCCCATCGCACTTACGACAGTGTGGACACTAGGTCCCCCCCCGAATGGTCACCCACTATTTGACAAAGTCAAAATTGACTTGGTAAAATTTTGTCAGAATTGTGACATTATGTGCATCACACTTCTGACAGTGTGGACACTAGGTCCCCCCCCCAACAATCACCCACTATTTGACAAAGTCAACATTGACTTGGTCAACTATTGTCGGAATTGCGATGTTATAAAATATATAAATATGTTGCATTTTATGGATGTTGCGACAAGTTTTGTATAACAACAACGGTTCAAAAAGGGTATAAGGTCTTCATGGAGAACAAAAAATAGGTTTTTTTTCATATGTTATAATAGAAAAATATAATATATATTCTATTATACACCACTCAATTTTATTAGATAATCATTAATATATGTCTGTGGGGAAGAATGTAAGAAAACATTAGAGGTGGGAAAAAAATTAAAGAGGGTGAAAAGGGTGATAGTTAATTTTATTTCCCTTGCAAAAATTTTTTACTAGACATCCCTGAAGAGTTTTAATAGAAACAACTAAAAACAATTGTAGAAAATATGGGCACATGGACGGGGGATCAAATGATATCCTACCATGGTAATTAACTATATATATATATTCATTATATTTTTAAATATTGATTATATTCTCAAAATGTTATACCATTTTATACATGTACTAATTTTTCATGATTGTTTGTAATTATAACGTTAGATTTTCCCCCTAACTTTTTGCAGAAAGCACCAAGTAGTAGCAGAAATGATGTTGTACAAGATGAGGAACATGAAGAAGATAATGAACATCAAGTTAATGATCCCATGGAAGTAGATGAAAATAATAACATAGTTCAAGATGATGGGACAAATAAAATGATCCAAGACTTATTCAGTCATCTGGATGAGGATCATGGGGACAATAGTGATGGTATTTATGATGAACCTCTGATTGAAAAGGAAAATAAATGACTTTATAAAGGGTCAAGAGAAAATATTCTCTCCACTTTATTGTTGTCGGTGAACTTAAAGGTTACAAATCATTTTTCAAACACTTATATGAGACAGATCCTAAGGTATGTAATATGTTTCATCACATCTACATAAAGGTTGACTTTTTCCCATTCTTTTTAGTGTTAATTAATGTGTAAAATAAAAATGCAATATTTACAATTACTATTCTTTACATTAACTAGTTTTTTTTTTATAGTTTAGATTGCTAGGTGAATTTTTGTTATCCTCGTCAAATATTTTACCATGCTCATATTGAGATTTACATGCCATTATGAAAGAAATTGGAATGGAGTATCAAAGTATAGATGGATGTATTGATGGTAATATTATGTATTATGGACAACATGCATCAAAAATAAAATGCACGGTATGTGATATTAGTAGATATTGAATGGATCAAGTAAAAAAAATGGTGCCTTGAGAGGTTCTCCAACATATTCCCATAATTCCATGTTTGCAGTGATTATTCAAGTGCCAAAGAATAACATGTTTTATGGATTACCATGCATGAAAGAAAATAGAAGATGGCATTCTTCAAATGCCTGTTGATGGTTATGCATTTAAGGAAATTGTTGCAAAATGGCTAGAATTTACAGATGAACCTCGTAATGTTAGGTTTTCATTGGAAACTAATGATGTTAATCCATTTGGAGAGCTTCGGTTTGTTTTATCAGTGTGGCCTATTTTTGTTATCAACAATAGAATTCGTCCTTGGATTTCCATAAGGAGGGAGGACATAATGTTGAAAATGATTGTTCCAGGTATTTGTTTACATTAATTTTTTGAATGTAAATTTTTCTTTTTTCTCTTTTTTTGCATAATATATTTTATTTATTTATTTACATATATATACATACCATGGTAGTAATTTCATGTAATTTAAAACAATTAGGTAAGTACCAAGTTAAATATATGAATGTGTATATAGAGCCTATTATCGACGAGCTACTAAAGTTATGGGAGGGCATCACTATGTATGACATATGTAAACCAATTAGGCAAAAGCGATTTTAATGTCGTGGAATACTTTTGTGTACAATTCATGATGCCCTGGGACTAACACATTTTGGTGGTATGTAAAGTTCCATATTGCATGCTTGGATAGTATATAATTAATTGAATATATCATGTATGTTTTTCAAATCCTTTTGTATCTTACAAATTCACATTAATCCATCTGTTGTAGGTCTTCAAACAAAGGGTAAATTTTCATGTCCATTTTGTGGTCCTAAGATGAAATATCGTTGGTCAAAAATTTTAGGAAAGAAGGCGATTGATGAGTATAGACACTTCCTCTCTAAGAACCATAAGTATCAATTCATGAGGTTCTATCTATGAGGAGCTAAAATATTTCATTTGTTTTATACAATGCATATCGGGAAGAATGTGATAGGAATATTATGGCGAATCATAGATGGCATGAGGGATAAACAAAAATTATCAAAATTTGTAATTACATTCAAGAAGCCAATCATGCAATGAAAAGTGTGATCCGATCAAATAACGTTGGAGAACAAAATAACCTTCCATGGTTATTAACGTAGCAACAAAGAAATGGTGTAAAAGAGGCCATTCAAAGAATTAAATTTCCCACAGGTTTTTGTTCAAACATAAAGAATATATTAATGAAGAAAGGTGAATTTGAGGGGTAAAAACAGATGATTGACATACCTTCATTAAGGTAATTAATAATTTTAGAATTCATTTTTATATATTGGTTGTATACATTTTTTGAGATTTTTTTTTTTTCTAGTTTTGACACAAGTAACGATTCATTTTTATTGTTACGGTATGTTTTACCTCTATCTCTCCCAAATGAATTTGACAATAATGTCAAACAAGTTATATATGATCTTGGAAAATACATGAGCTAAGTCGTTGCAATATATATACATTTTTTTTTTCAATTTTTGTTGTAATTAATGACATGTGTTTTACTTGTAATGTAATATGTATTATGTTTGTTGAAACATGTTATTTATTGCATCGTGATATATAGATGGTTGTCATTGAAATAAATCCATGAAGATGATATAAAGTATGGAAGTGAGAAATTCCATGGCTAATGTGTCTATAGTGGAGGGATATATGGTATATGGATCCATGGTGTATATTAGTTAGGATCTTCCTAAATTAGAAACACAAGCTATGTATGCAGTGGATTGCATTTGGTGTGAACTCCATCAAAAA
>ML777286.1:2317409-2369887 GCA_009831015.1 Picea engelmannii | reverse complement strand
CTAAATCCGACATAAATAAAATAACATTACTAATCTAATATTCCCAAATTAAGGGGTAATGAGCCAATATTAGGGCTTAACAGTAATGGTGCAACAAGCATGTGTACGTGGGAAGTAGTGGTGCAGGGCACGTACATCTTCAAGAAAATGATTTTTTAGAAGAGTTGTTCAATGATGGCTTGGAAAAGATAGCAAGTAATATGGCATGATGCCAGGTATGCATGTCTGGTGCAATAAAGGTTTATAGCACCATTGGACATAGGAAAGAGCGCAGGAGTTAAAATCCTAGAAGTCTCGAAGCCCCGAAGTTAATCTGGGCCTTAGATCTCAGGATGCCCAAGAGTCACCTCGACTGTCAGATATATGAGGTAGTCAATCTGGCATTGACTGCTTTGGGAGAATAGAGGCTTAGTAACTCCAAAAATCCCGAAGAACAAAGTTGCGAAGTAATGTGGACCATGGATCTATGGATCCTTCGGGACTTCTCTCGATCATTCGATCGAGGGAATGTGGTTATTATGTTGAGAGTACTTGGGGACCCATGTGTCGAGTGATGATGATGCTAGGTGTTCCACTCAGAGATAAATAGATTGGCGTATTAAGAGGTGGTTAGCCATGAGTTCCTTTGGAAATCCATGGAGCGACGTATTCCATCTATACCATTGATCTGAGAGAGAGGTTACATGGTGGAAATCCGTTGAATTCAGGTGAAATTACTCTAGGATAAAATGTGTGTGGAGAGGTTGAACCTCCCAAAGCCCAAAGTGTTGAAGTGATTTTCATTCATCGATATGTGGGAGACACGTGTCGATAGATCGTTGACCTCAAAAGAAAATGGGATGTGTTGAACAAGAACTCTCAAAGTTCAGAGAACCAAAGTTCATCTGAGCCGTCTATCGGCTGAGAACATGTGTCAACAAATCTTCCATTTCGAGAGATAGCCACTTCAAAGGAAAGTGTGGTCACACGAGTTGAGAACTCCTGAAGTAAATCATGGTCATTGATTTGACAGAGACATGCGTTGATCGATCATTGACTTTGGGTGAAATAACTCTATGAGAAAGCGAGTGGTGAGAGGTTGAAACTCTTGAAGCCCGAAGAGTAGAATTAATTTATAGTCGTTGATCTGTAGGAGAAACATGTCAGCAAATCATGTACTTTAGAAGTGGAGAGAAAACAATGCGGAGTAGAGGGACACCTGAAGTGGATCCACACCGTCGAATGAGAGGGACATGTGGTGTATGATCCTTAACTTCAGAGTAAAAAACTCCGAGAGAAAAGGTGGTGTGAGCATCTGAGACTCACAAATGTCAAAGTCCCGAAGTGGATCCAAGCCCTTGATTTATATGGACACGTGGTGCCTGATCTAGAACTTTAGGTATGGATAACTTCAGAGGAAAAAGTGTTGGAGTGCTCGGGACTCCTGAACGTCGAAGTCCTGAAGAAGATCATAACTGTCGATCATGAGGGGCACGTGGTGCTCGATATTTAATTCCAGGTATAGAGTACTTTATAGGAAAAAGGTGTAGGAATTTTTGATATTCCCGAACGCAAAAGTCCCGAAGTGAATCAGGGTCGTCAAAATCTCTGAGGACATATGGCGTTGGATTGTGAAATTCAAAGATTTGCAACTCTGGAAGATTCGTGTGGTAGTTGTTTTGGCACCTGTTGTCTTGGTGTCAAGTCATAGAATACTGTCATATGCGAGTATAGATGGATGAAAGAACCCTAGGAGTTTGAGAGAGGATATCTTCTAGCTTTGAGCTCAGTTCAGAGCATGGAGATCATGGCTGGCGAGTTCTGGAACAGGAGAATGGAATAGAGACCCCGAATGGGGGTTTTGATTATCTTAAGAAGAATGAAATTTTGATGTCCAACCATGGGTGTGTTACATAGGAAAAGTGTTGTTTCCATGCTATGATACCAATTTGTAGCTCACCCAATCCATAAATACCCTTTTAGGGATGGAGCATCAGATTTTCACTTTCCCTGGTTCATTTTTAAGTTCCTTACTTAAGAAAAACCCTCTTAATCAACTTACCTAAAACTTACATCTCTCACAATGTGCTTGAACCAGCTAGTGGGGTCCTCCCCATGACATGAGCTGAAAAACAGTACCTAAGAGCCTGCGTTAGGAAAGGTTTCGGCACTTCTGAAGTTCCCAGACTTTGGGAGTTCCAAAAGTGTTTTCGAATTCTCAAATTATTGATCACTGGGGAAGATTGATAGTCCACATCCTCTGCCTATGGTTAATGAGGGGGCTTTGGTGATCTATGTGAAACACATATTTTTCCAAATCTCTGAAGTCCCAAAATATTTCTATGTGGCCCTAGCCCTTCGACGTTTGGTCGTCAATAAGCGATGGTCTTCGTATTACAATTTCAGGGTTTTAGAAATCAACTATTGTCATTGGACTTTCGGCCTTTAGGGATCGACGATTATCATTGAATCATTATTTATCATACTACATTCGGATATTTTGAACTCTTGCCACATGGCATTGGCCCTTTGATGATCGACGATTTATGTTGAACATTCCTATGTTGTACCTCACTCTAAATATTTTTAATTCTGAAGTTATCCAAACTCTCGGGGTCTTGAATACATCACCATCCACGTATGGCAGGTAGGCACAACTAGAGGCTGACACACGAAAAGGGTCAAGGCTTGACACATGTCCTTGATAGGGTGTGACACATGTCATTCTCTAATAGGTGCAATGGGTATGTGAATCGTCCAAAACTAGGTGACATGTGGCACACATAATGCGGGTCCATGTCACCTTGGATGATGTCATCGAGACATGTAATGTTAGACCAATAAATTCTTGGCCCTTTGATCTAACAGTCACTAGAATTCCATGTATATCGTTAGATCTATGGCTCTCATTCCTTCATGGTTCCTAGCTTCAGGGCTTACCAAGTCCTCTTGAAGTAAATCCCCTAAATATCCAAGTCCCCGAACTCTCATATCTGGCATGATGTGTCCTCTTCGACCAACGATCAAGATCCACTTCGACACTCACAACTTCAGGGAGTTCATACTTCATAAATTCTTGGTCGGTTTACTCTAGAGTATGGAATCTTCGGACTATGAGAAATATTTCCACGTACCCCCCATCCAATAGTCCTAGTTGAACAATCAACACTTGACAGGGAATGAGTAGGGGCCACATGTCTCTCTACAAAGCATTCCTAGTTATTCGGGCAGTCAAGGGTGGGTCCCTTAGATCGATGGCTTGGAAGGATCCTGAAGGATCCAAGGATCGACAATCCATGTCACTTTGGCAATTTGACATTTGGGAGTTCAGTGGGTGTGTCATCCAACTTTCCATCTGAATGACACTAGATCTGTCGCGACGTTTACCTAGAATCTATGACCAAGACTTACTCTGTCTTGCAGAGCTTCGAGGGAAACCTGCACATTTCTAAATCGCCAAATGCCCAGATCTCCATGTAACTATTTATCTATGGAAACATGTCCCTCTAGTTTCAATGGTCCAAATTAACTCCGCAACTCCATCATTCGTGAGTTTCCAAGATAGTCTATTCCTATTCTCCCAAAGTATCATTTCATCGAAGTGCTTAACACTTCCCTTCTTACATCTGATATAACAGATGAGAGTGATCTATGATAAATCCCCAAATCACTGGAACTCATCGATTCACGACTTTGTCCTTCAACTATTTTCTAGGATTGTGGAATCACAAGTCCCGAAGTCCCAAAGCCAAAAGAGCTAGCTTCTTTCATACTAGGACATGGTTCCTAGCCCCTGGTCACATGGGTGCTTTGGGAAAACTTAGGGGCTAAGCGCAAATCCATTTTTCCAGCAAAGGGGTTAATACCACAGGCATGAGCCCTCAGTTATATGGATGATTATCCTAAAGGGAAACAACCATTCTTGTTAAGGTAAACTTCAAGGGATTGGCAGGACTTATACATTTCAGTTGATCCCACCCCGATCCTCCTACGGGTTTCCATCCCATGACTCTCTAGAAGCTAGTCTGAGAAACTTCAAAGAGAATGAAAACATAACAGTTTCCAAAATCAAAACAACCTATATAATAATTGTTTAAATAATGCAAGATTGAATCATAAACATAGACATTTCATAATCATATTGAATATAACACACATAGTATGAAGATACTTATCAAGACTAGAAAATGTGAAGCAACTTCTGAAATGGGTGCACGTTTCCTCCCAACCATAGGCAAATTCACTCCTAATGGATTTACCACTGGCCACCCTTGAGCTATGCCATGATTCTCTGAGAGAGATTCTTTCTCATTGCTCCACAACAGTCTGGGACAAAGGTTACTCAATTCCTCCCACAAGAATTGGGTGTCTAGTTTTCTCTACTCCAAGAAAGGAGGTATGCATGAGTAATTCCTTAGTCACTCATTAGCCCCATTTATCATCTTGTATCCGAACCCTTCCCATGGATTATTTTATCTAAAATGAGCTTACTGCTCAACTTTTTATTTCAACTTCAGAATTGAAGTATTTTCGCTGCTCTTCTCAGGAGAGTGTGTTTCTCTACTCTTCTATCTCCCAGATATGTATTTGTCCTTGAATTACCTCCTTTATTTCCTTCCTCAACAAGTTTGTGTGGGTTTGAATCCAATTTCATGGTTAGTCCTAGAATCCTTATAGATGGGTACCCTACCCCATCTCCTCATTAACTCTTGAGGATGGCCTTCCAACTACTAGCCTGACTGGTAATTCATTTATGGGTTAGAGGACTGTTGAGAAATTACACCCAGTAGGTACTGGTTTGGTGAGGGTCATCTCAACCATTCTTGGTTTTCCCTCACCATCTCTCTCATAGCATCCATGGTATATCTTGGCAAACTTTCCCCCTTTCAACAGTTATGCAACACATATTCAAATTTTATTAACAATATAAACTCATACGTTGACCCTTTTATACAAGGTTCATCAAATCAAACATTCACACACATTTAGTATTCCATATTCTCTTGGCTAGTTATAGTTATATTTATAATTTGGGGGACACAAGGGTATTACATACAATCACTACAGGACATGTTGGAAGAAATCAACTAGTTATTGTCAATTGGGTTACGAATATTGATGAGGTTCACAAGCCTATCAAGATAACTCAAAAACCCAATATTTCTTGCAGGATTTGTAAGGGTGAACACCTTCTTAGACATTTCCTTGGTATTCCTAAGGTTTCCGACATGTTTTCCACCATTTCCAAAAAACTTGTGTAATCGTCCTCTATAGGTCATGCTAGTGACAACCTGTCAACTAGTGAAAGTAAGGTTTGGGAGGAAAAAAGTAGATTCAAATTTCCTTGGAGGTTATGTGAAGGAATTCATCAAACTCACCTTTTCCCTTGTATGGATGAAGCCTCAAAATTTTTGGAAGAAATAATTGTTTCCCAACCACAAATTCCAACTTCTTATCGTAATCTCTCTCCCGAGCCACCATTGGTTGTTAAAGTGATCAATTTGATACCATCATCGATCGATCCCACTCTTCCCTTGAAAAGTGAAGCTAAAGTGGTATGTTGGACATGTTGTTATGTTTTCATTGATGTCAACAAGGTTTAATATGGATTTATCATCCAAACAAGTCCGACTATACTAGTTGCAGGAATCAATAGTAAAGAACGAAGAACAATGTTGATCGTTGGATCAAAATAAGAACACGATCAGGTGATAAATACTGAAGAACAATGTTGATCATTGGATCAAAATGATATCACTATCAGACAATAAAGAATGAAGTAATGATGTTGATCGTTGGATCAAAATGAAATCATGATCAAACGGCTCAAATCCCTTTTCGCGAGTACGTTGAGCAACCAAATATTGCTAAGCATCATACTCTATCGATATCACTTAAACATTTCTAAGTATGTTTGATTGTGGAGGTATTGGAATTTGGGAGTGCTTTTTGATGAAATTTGGGAAGAGATATGAGTTCACGAGTCCGAGATTCCGTGAAACTAAAAAAAATCACTTAAATGTTTTTCTAAGTAAAGGTTCATCTTGGAGGTTGCGGAAGTTGGGTGTGCATTTGGATGACACCTGAGAAGACATGTGAGTCTGCAATTTTGAGAGTCCACAAGCATGTCAAATAAAATAATTCTAAGTAAAAGTCCATATTTAAAATGAATAAGAACCACCCACTCAATGGGTGATTATATCAGAACTGTCGATCTAATTAAATGCTGAGATAAGCAATGAAAAAGAAGACACGTAAGTCCACGAGTTCTCCACATAAAATAATTATAAGTAAAAAGTCTAGTTTTGAAATGAATGAGGATCTTCCACTCAACAGTTGATTAAGTCTAAATCGTGGATCTATCTAAAGTGCCTAGGAAAGCAAAGATCATCCACTCAATGCCTGATTAAAACCAAACCGTTGTATTGAGGTGCAATAAAGATCATGGGAGGTTTAGATATAACCATTCATTGGGACAATATATCTATGGTGGAGAGGTAGAGCACATCGTCGAAGGGAGAAGAGGTTAATGAGAAGGTGTTAATATGATAACCATTGAAAGGAAAACACTCCAAAAAAGTGCCTAGCTTACTAGTGTGAATTGAGAATATGATTCTTAACTTAAAAAGATATTGAAGAAGAAAAATAATAAATAATAAGGAATATTGTTTTTATTAAAACAACATTTTTATTAAATAAATGAAGAGGTGAAATGATACATTATGACACAATGGTTCAAATTTTATACATGTTGGAAGACTATATAAACCATAAAATATGGTGGAAGGAAGATGTCTTTGTGGTCTACATTTGAAGATAAAGAATTCGTAGAGTCCAAGGAAGAAAGACAAAGATACTTATGAAGTCAAGGTGGAAGCAAGGAGAAAGGATGTATTAGTATCCTTTTCTAATTAAAGTACACAAATAGGTAGTTAGTGCTTCCTAGGGTTGGTTGCCTAAAACAGGGAGTTGGTGCTTCCTAGGGTTGGTTCCCTAAAACAAGGGAGTTGGTGCTTCCTAGGGTTGGAGCCCAAAACTAGGGAATTTTTTCTTCCTAGGGTTGGTTTCCTAAATCAAGGGAGTTGGTTCTTCTTAGGGCTTGTTCCTTGAACAAGGTGATTTTTGTCTTCTAGGGTTGGTGCTTTAAATTAATAATCATATAAAACTTGTAATTTGTAATTTGTATTTATTGATGTTATCTACTGAAATTTATTGCTGATCAATAAAGTTAATAAAAACTATTTAAATATTGAGTAAATTTATTAATGTTTATTCACCCCCCTCTTAGTATTAAATCATATTCCAACAATTGGTATCAAAACGAGTGACTTGAATACAATCTAATAAATGGAAGGTAGATTCGTCATAATCCAATGGATTAGCAAGAAGGAATGTCTTCCACTAGAGAAACTTTGTTCAAAGGGAATGATTATGCACTTTGGAGAGTGAGGATGAAACAATATATAATTTCCTTGGGTTGTGATATTCTATAGTAATGGGTACACTACACTTGCTACAACTCCCACAGACACAGTCTGAAAGAAGCTTTGTAATGACAATGCAAGAGAATCCAATTCCATCCTAGGAGGATTAGCTAATCCTATATTTGTGAAATTAATTCATTGTAAGTTAGAAAAATAAATATGGGAAAAACTAAAGGTCACATATGAAGGAGATATCAAAGTCAAAAAATACAAACTAAAAACCTATAGAACATAATTTTAAAACTTGAAAATGAAAGAAGAAGAGAACATAGACAAATATCTTCAGAGAGTAGATGAAGTTGTCAACTTACTCATAGCATTAGGAGAATAAATCAACAATCAATCCATTATCCAAAATATCTTGAGATCATTTCCCATGAGATATGATGCCAAGATTTATACTCTTGAAGACAAACCAGACCTTGATAATCTTGCAATGGATGAACTCCATGGGATCCTCACAACGTATGAGATGAGAACAGGGAAAGAGAGACTAGAAAAAGGAGAAACAACCTTCAAATAATCTAAATCAAAGAAGAAACACGAGCATGTGTATAATGAAGATCAATCTGAAATATCTAATGAAGAAATAGCTAAGTTCATGAAGAAACTCAAGAAAGGAACTGGTTGATACAAGGGAGCATTTCCTCTAATATGCTTTAATTGTGGAAAGATTGGACATTTTTCTTCTAAATGTACATATCCAAAACAAGAAGAAAGTGATACTGAAATAAATTTCAAAGAAAAGAAGAATAACCAAACCAAATACAAAAGGATGGTATACAAGAACAAGACCTTTTACATTGAAGAGAACAACAACTCATCTAAAGAAAGTGAAGAAGAAGAAGAATATGGAAACCTATTTATGGGTATAGAAACAAAAAATAATCACACTAAAAATAAATTTGATATTGAAGAAGAAAACTCTAAGGTTGAAGGAGAAGTAGATATTGAAGCAGAGTTGTTCAGTTCCCTGGATGAACTTAGAAAATATAAAAGGAGGAACAAATCATTAAGAGAACAATTGTTAGAATATGAAGAAACACAAAAGTCAAGAGAAAGAGAAGTGTCAAAGACCATCAAAGAAGAAAGGCAAGTCATCAATGATTTAAAGACTCAAATCCAAGAATCCAAAAGAATTGAAGAAGTCATTTTGAAACAAATCAATGATAGGGAACGAGACTATGAAAAGATAGAGGAAGAAATTGTCCTACTAACAAGAGAAATTGAAAAAGGAAAGAAACAAGCAATATTTGAAAACAGTTCAAAAATCTTGAATGATATTCTTAACAACCAAATATCACCAAATGATAAAACAATATTGGGGTATGATCCACAAAAAATGGATAAAAATTCAATAGGCTATGGAGATGCTCTTAGAAATCCTTCAAAAAGAGAAGATAACAAGATGGAGATGGCACCATTACAGACAATTTTTAGGAAGAAATCAACACCTCCTCCAAAAGGAGAAAGAAATTCAGTGATCATAATGACTCCCCCTAATAGATATTAGTATATATTTCTTGGATTTGTATTCATGCAAAAACTTTGGACACAAAGAAGTACACTATAAAGCCTATAAAAAATACAAAGGAAACAATGTCCAAAGATATAAAAATAACACAAATGATGTAAATAAAAGAAATTATAGTTCATTCTCTCCTTTACAAGAGTACAATATTGAATTCCACAAGTGCAAAAACTATGGCCATAAGTCTAGTGAATGTAGATTACCAATGAAATCCTTGAAAACAAACAACCTTAACAATCAGGATAGGAAGACATGGAAAGTAAAGCATGTAGGAGAAAAAGTAGTAGAATGTAAAGTGGTTTTGTATGTAATGAACAAAAAGTTCCAATGGTATATTGATAGTGGGTGCTCAAAATATATGATAGGAGATGAAGGAAAGTTTCTCACTCTGACAAAGAAGGATAAAGGTAAAGTCACTTTTGGAGATAATGTATCTGCCAAAATACTAAGGGAAGGCATAGTTTCTTTGGGAGACAAGGAAAAAAAAGAAGAAAATGTGTTGCTAGTAGAAAAATTAAAACCTAATATACTCATTGTAAGCCAAACTTGTGATCAGGGACATATACTTATTTTTGACTCACAAAAATGTGAAATAACAAAAGAAGGATCAAAAAAATTAGTTTTTATTGTACCAAGAACCTCAAGCAATGTGCATATCTTAGATATTAAGGAAGACAAATAATTCCATATGAGTCAAGTACATGAAAGATGGATATGGCACATGAGGATGGGACACTTGAGATTTGATATCCCGATCAAAGCTAGTAAAAAGGGAGTTGTAAAAGACTTGCAAAAAAGTCATCAAGACTTCATATCATATTTGCAAACACTATCAATTAGGGAAGCAGACAAGAGAGTGATTCAAGAAAAACGAGCATTTTACATCAAAACCCTTGGAGATTGTTCACATTGACCTATGTGGGCCCTTTAGGACTAAAATCGTATAAGGGGAAAACTACCTCATGTTGATCATTGATGACTATGCGAGGATGACCTCAGTATATTTTCTCAAAGAAAAATATGAGGAATTTGAAAAGTTTAAAGCATTCAAGACATATGTAGAGAATAAAACAGATCTAAAAATCAAATGTTTAAGATAATATAATGGAGGGGAATTTATCTCTAACGAATTCAATAAGTTTTGTGAATATCATGGAATCAAGAGACAATTCTCATCTCGACACTACTACATATTGGAAAAATTGCAACGATATAATTGCAACGTTATGGATAAAATTGGCAATACTATTGAAAAATAGAGGAAATCTTAATTTTTTTTCTCCATGTTGCCCGATATCATCACACTTGCGACGTACTTTTCAAATTGTCACAAGAGTGACGTTGTTTAGAAGATGTCACTCTTGTGACAACATCAAATTCCCATCGCACTTACGACAGTGTGGACACTAGGTCCCCCCCCGAATGGTCACCCACTATTTGACAAAGTCAAAATTGACTTGGTAAAATTTTGTCAGAATTGTGACATTATGTGCATCACACTTCTGACAGTGTGGACACTAGGTCCCCCCCCCAACAATCACCCACTATTTGACAAAGTCAACATTGACTTGGTCAACTATTGTCGGAATTGCGATGTTATAAAATATATAAATATGTTGCATTTTATGGATGTTGCGACAAGTTTTGTATAACAACAACGGTTCAAAAAGGGTATAAGGTCTTCATGGAGAACAAAAAATAGGTTTTTTTTCATATGTTATAATAGAAAAATATAATATATATTCTATTATACACCACTCAATTTTATTAGATAATCATTAATATATGTCTGTGGGGAAGAATGTAAGAAAACATTAGAGGTGGGAAAAAAATTAAAGAGGGTGAAAAGGGTGATAGTTAATTTTATTTCCCTTGCAAAAATTTTTTACTAGACATCCCTGAAGAGTTTTAATAGAAACAACTAAAAACAATTGTAGAAAATATGGGCACATGGACGGGGGATCAAATGATATCCTACCATGGTAATTAACTATATATATATATTCATTATATTTTTAAATATTGATTATATTCTCAAAATGTTATACCATTTTATACATGTACTAATTTTTCATGATTGTTTGTAATTATAACGTTAGATTTTCCCCCTAACTTTTTGCAGAAAGCACCAAGTAGTAGCAGAAATGATGTTGTACAAGATGAGGAACATGAAGAAGATAATGAACATCAAGTTAATGATCCCATGGAAGTAGATGAAAATAATAACATAGTTCAAGATGATGGGACAAATAAAATGATCCAAGACTTATTCAGTCATCTGGATGAGGATCATGGGGACAATAGTGATGGTATTTATGATGAACCTCTGATTGAAAAGGAAAATAAATGACTTTATAAAGGGTCAAGAGAAAATATTCTCTCCACTTTATTGTTGTCGGTGAACTTAAAGGTTACAAATCATTTTTCAAACACTTATATGAGACAGATCCTAAGGTATGTAATATGTTTCATCACATCTACATAAAGGTTGACTTTTTCCCATTCTTTTTAGTGTTAATTAATGTGTAAAATAAAAATGCAATATTTACAATTACTATTCTTTACATTAACTAGTTTTTTTTTTATAGTTTAGATTGCTAGGTGAATTTTTGTTATCCTCGTCAAATATTTTACCATGCTCATATTGAGATTTACATGCCATTATGAAAGAAATTGGAATGGAGTATCAAAGTATAGATGGATGTATTGATGGTAATATTATGTATTATGGACAACATGCATCAAAAATAAAATGCACGGTATGTGATATTAGTAGATATTGAATGGATCAAGTAAAAAAAATGGTGCCTTGAGAGGTTCTCCAACATATTCCCATAATTCCATGTTTGCAGTGATTATTCAAGTGCCAAAGAATAACATGTTTTATGGATTACCATGCATGAAAGAAAATAGAAGATGGCATTCTTCAAATGCCTGTTGATGGTTATGCATTTAAGGAAATTGTTGCAAAATGGCTAGAATTTACAGATGAACCTCGTAATGTTAGGTTTTCATTGGAAACTAATGATGTTAATCCATTTGGAGAGCTTCGGTTTGTTTTATCAGTGTGGCCTATTTTTGTTATCAACAATAGAATTCGTCCTTGGATTTCCATAAGGAGGGAGGACATAATGTTGAAAATGATTGTTCCAGGTATTTGTTTACATTAATTTTTTGAATGTAAATTTTTCTTTTTTCTCTTTTTTTGCATAATATATTTTATTTATTTATTTACATATATATACATACCATGGTAGTAATTTCATGTAATTTAAAACAATTAGGTAAGTACCAAGTTAAATATATGAATGTGTATATAGAGCCTATTATCGACGAGCTACTAAAGTTATGGGAGGGCATCACTATGTATGACATATGTAAACCAATTAGGCAAAAGCGATTTTAATGTCGTGGAATACTTTTGTGTACAATTCATGATGCCCTGGGACTAACACATTTTGGTGGTATGTAAAGTTCCATATTGCATGCTTGGATAGTATATAATTAATTGAATATATCATGTATGTTTTTCAAATCCTTTTGTATCTTACAAATTCACATTAATCCATCTGTTGTAGGTCTTCAAACAAAGGGTAAATTTTCATGTCCATTTTGTGGTCCTAAGATGAAATATCGTTGGTCAAAAATTTTAGGAAAGAAGGCGATTGATGAGTATAGACACTTCCTCTCTAAGAACCATAAGTATCAATTCATGAGGTTCTATCTATGAGGAGCTAAAATATTTCATTTGTTTTATACAATGCATATCGGGAAGAATGTGATAGGAATATTATGGCGAATCATAGATGGCATGAGGGATAAACAAAAATTATCAAAATTTGTAATTACATTCAAGAAGCCAATCATGCAATGAAAAGTGTGATCCGATCAAATAACGTTGGAGAACAAAATAACCTTCCATGGTTATTAACGTAGCAACAAAGAAATGGTGTAAAAGAGGCCATTCAAAGAATTAAATTTCCCACAGGTTTTTGTTCAAACATAAAGAATATATTAATGAAGAAAGGTGAATTTGAGGGGTAAAAACAGATGATTGACATACCTTCATTAAGGTAATTAATAATTTTAGAATTCATTTTTATATATTGGTTGTATACATTTTTTGAGATTTTTTTTTTTTCTAGTTTTGACACAAGTAACGATTCATTTTTATTGTTACGGTATGTTTTACCTCTATCTCTCCCAAATGAATTTGACAATAATGTCAAACAAGTTATATATGATCTTGGAAAATACATGAGCTAAGTCGTTGCAATATATATACATTTTTTTTTTCAATTTTTGTTGTAATTAATGACATGTGTTTTACTTGTAATGTAATATGTATTATGTTTGTTGAAACATGTTATTTATTGCATCGTGATATATAGATGGTTGTCATTGAAATAAATCCATGAAGATGATATAAAGTATGGAAGTGAGAAATTCCATGGCTAATGTGTCTATAGTGGAGGGATATATGGTATATGGATCCATGGTGTATATTAGTTAGGATCTTCCTAAATTAGAAACACAAGCTATGTATGCAGTGGATTGCATTTGGTGTGAACTCCATCAAAAATTTTGAAGGGGAGAAGCTATTGGGGAAAGGTAGAATGAAGAAAGTGAGAGGTAATTAAATTGTGGATATTTGTAATAAATATTTTTTTTTTTCGTATTTTTTGTGTATATGATCATACTCATTTAATATTTATTCTTTCATCATTTATTAATATTTACCATGGTTATAACTAATATTTAATATTGGTGAATTGTGATTTTTTGATCGGTCAGTTGCTCAAGATTGAGATGCACTACATTTAAACATTGCAAACAATCTTGACTGGATGAAGGTATGGATTGATAGATGTAAAAAATGTCATGGAGGTAGGTTATCATGGAAAGAACTGTCTAAATTGGTTAGAGAAGCTCATCATAATGGAATTCTGATGTTACGATGAGGGAAATTGATTTAGCATATTGTTTGAAAGATGGAAAGGCAAACAAATTCACGCATTTTATTCAATTATTTTATATTATATTAATGCGATTGTAGGTGTGTTTTTTCATATTATGCTTTCCAAGTTATACAAATTTGTTTATTATTATTTTACAATGCATATTTTACATGTTTGTCATATTGCAGTTGAAACACCACAAGGATATGTGGTGAAATGGTCGTAAATTTCACATCAAACAATTGGATGAAACCAGGAAAACTTATGATAGTGGGATAATTGCAGTATTCCAAGTCAATAATGTTTCCTCTAGGAGTGGAAAATGTCCTCAAGAATCTGAAAATATATACTATGGGTTTTTGAATGATATAATTGAGTGTGACTTTAATTTCTTCAAATTAGTTTTGTTCGATGTCAAATGGTATAGGTTATGAATGCATGAACATCGTGAGGAAATAAATGTTATTCAACATTCTAATAAATTTCTGATGATTAAGACAATAGTTTTTGAAAAAGAAAATGACCTCTATGTTTTTCCAAGTCAATGTGAACAAGTCTTTTACTCAAAGGTTCCAGGTAAGAGGGATTGGTCATTTGTTGTTAGATATGATCCAAGAGGAAGGCCAATAAAGTATAATGTAGAAGTAGAAGATGATGTCGAGTTAGAGAAGGAATAACATGGGTCGATAGATGAAGAAGACGAAGAAGATGAAACAAGAGTAGGAGACAATGCGCCAATTCTTGATGATGATATCGATGAAGATATCCTCGAAAATGACATTGATGATGATGATGATGATGATGATATCATCAATCCTTTCATCATTGTTTCTAAACCAAATGTTGATACATATACTAAGTTGGATGATCGAGAATAAGATATAGAAGAAGGATTATACAAATGTTATGTTGGATGAGGTACGTAACTAGATATTTTAATCTATATGAACTATTCTTTTTAAATAATTTTTTATGTGCGTTAATTACATGTATTCAAGTTTTATTTCATTTTTGTTTTAGTAGTTTCTATGCATGATTACTATGTTGCTTTTTGTTTATTTTATATTTTATAGATTGGGTATTGGGGAATTGAGAGTGATGTGAGGGGGGGTGGAGGGGGCATATGAGCTTCCACATTCATGTGGTTGGCCCTTTTTAGTAGAGAATAAATTATTCTTGAAACCAAGAGAATTTCATTGAGTCATATTTACACTCAAAGATCACTCACAGACCCACTCTATATATCGACCCATCTCATCCTCATTTCGTTTTAATTTTCTTGGTCAAATTTTAAAGGAAAAAGCTATTAAAATACATTGTGCTAGGGATAGAGCACATGATTGGAAACAATGACCTATGAATGGGGCCAACGTTGAAATTTTTTCAAAATGTTTTTGTATGCACTGAGATTTGACATGGATAGATAGTTCACATGCATTGACAATATGGGAGGGTTTCCAGACTCAAAGATATCTCACACATCCACTCTTTATATTCATCGTCTGTGTCTTCAAAACCAACACCATGCTAAGCAGGCCCATGATTTTTTCAGTGTCAATAAGAAGGAGATAGATGAGATTTCATAATTAAATAATGATTTCGTAATAATATTCTTTATGGAGAAAAAGAGTACTTAGATGAGAGAAAAAAAACAAATACATAAAATAAATTGAAGCTTGTGTGATTAATCAAGTACTTCTTTATCGACTTTATTGCATGCCCTTGTAGTACTAGATGCAGGGACGTGCATCTTAGTTGTATTTTAAAGGAAAAATTTAAAAGAAATTGTAGGCCTAGAGTACATGATGGGAAACAATAAACTTTGAATGGGGCCAACATCGAAATTATTTCAAAATGTTTCTGTATGGACTGAAATTTGACATGGATAGAATGTTCGCATGCCTTGATGATATGGGAGGGTTTCCAGACTGAAATATCACTCACACACCCACTCTATATATAAACCCATCTCATCCTTATTTCGTTTTAATTTTCTTGGTTGAATTTTAAAGGAAACAACTATTAAAATAAATTGTACTAGGGCTAGAGTACATGATGGGCAACAATGACCTGTGAGTGGGGACAATGTTGAAATTTTTTCAATTTTTTTCCGTATGTATCGAAATTTGACATGGATAGACTGTTTGTATGCCTTGAAAATATGGGAGGGTTTCCAGACTCAAAAATCACTCACACACCCACTCTTTATATTCATCGTCTATGTCGTTCAGAACCAACATTATGCCAATTAGGCCCATGATTTTGGTCATGGCGAGAAGAAGGAAATAGATGAGATTTCATATTTAAATAATGATTTTCTACTAATATTCTTTATGGAGAAAAATAGTACTTAGATGAGAGAAAACAACAAAGACAAGAAATAACTAATATTGAAGCTTCTACGATTAATCAAGTACTTATTTATCGACATTATTGCATTCCCTTGTAGTACTAGATGAGGGGATGTGTGTCTAAATTGTATTTTAAATGAAATAGATAAAAGACTTGTACTAGGGATAGAGTACATGATGGGAAACAATAACCTGTGAATGGGGACAATGTTGAAATTCTTTCAAAATGTTTCTGTATGCACTGAAATTTGACATCGATAGATTGTTTGCATGCCTTAATGATATGGAAGGGTTTACAGACTCAAATACTACTAACACACCCACTCTATATATCGAACCATATCGTCCTTGTTTCGTTTTAATTTTCTCGGTTGAATTTTAAAGGAAATGGATATTAAAATACATTGTATTAGGGCTAGAGTACATGATGAGAAACAATGACCTCTGAATGGGGCGAATGTTGAAATTTTTTCAAAATGTTTTTGTATGCACCAAAATTTAACATGGATAGACTATTCACATGCCTTGACAATATGGGAGGGATTCCAGAATCAAAGATCACTCAAAAACCTACTCTGTATATCAATTGTTGGCACATGGGAAGACCCAGGGTTCACCTCTAACAATGCACCAACAAGCCCTTACTACTATCACTTTCGGAAACACCTACGAAGAATATGCAGTCTCACCCGAAGTAGCAATAGGGGGTTGCAAGACACAAGTTTCTATAACCAGAGGAAATGCAAAGTGGGTCCAAAACAAGAGCAACAAAACATCTAGATATGGTTTACCAACACAAACCTACTTCGCACAGTTATATCTCATATCTAACACAATGATGCAATAACAGATTAATCAGAAGAAAAAAGAACACAACATCAATCCCACAGAACAACTAGATATATGTGGTTCAACCTCTCTTGAGGGCTATGTCCACAGAATTTCATTTCTCGATATTCTAGGAAAACATACAGTTCTATCTGTGCTCTTAGCTAGTATATCTGTTTCTCTTTCTCTTATCCTCTCTCCTCCCTGTGCACTCAGCTACAGGGTTGATCTTTTCACCTAGATGAAGATATTAAAACACATAATGCTCTCTCACACAGCTCTTATCTCTCACAACAAAAATAATCACTCATTACATAATCAAACCCATCATAGGTCCTCTTGAACTTTATTTATACATTACAATGACTCTCGGGCAACCTTAGGCCGAAACATAGGTGTCAAAACCCTAAAATGCCAAAACCCTAGGTTTCTAAAACCCTAGGTCAACTTGACCCACGTTTTCAGGGCTTCGCTAGCCTGTCTTTCCTTCTTTCCCACGAGGTGCTCCAAAGCATTTCTTGGTGGATTTTTCCACTTATTGAGTTGTCCATGATCCATGTTCCTTGTTGATTTGTCTTCCTCGGTCTTATCATTCAATGACTCACTTTCTCTTACTTCTCTCCTTCTTTTCTTCTTCTTTGGCCACTTCAAACCAATCTCAGTCAATGTGCTTTCCGTGCAGTTCATACTTCACGCTTCTTTCCTTAATATTCGCTTCCTTCCATAACCAAGGGAAACCAGCCCCCCAACACTAACATGTGACTCATCCTGAGGCACTTTAGATTTGAACCTTCTGTTTCACTTTGAATTCAGACTACGCATGACAGCCTGTTCTTTCTACTCTGTCCCTTTCTTCCCTGTGTAGACTGTCTTTTCTATGTCTGGTACCCAGTTTCAACTGCACCTGGTACCCAGACCCTTCTCCTTATGCTTTTACTGAGAGATGCAAGACAACTGGTTGTCATAGTACAATTTAAATCGTCTCCCATTCACTAAAACTTCCTTGCACTCTCCCTTAGGTGTCTTCAATTGCGCAACTCCTCCTTTTGTAACATAGGCGACCCCAAATGGAACAAGCCAATGTGTTATGAATTTGCCTATATGCTTCATGAACATGATATCATATACCAACACCCGATCTCCTTTCTTAAAGGATTTCTTCTTGATATGTTTGTCATGGTAGGACGTTTCTCATTCCTTCTATACCTATTGATGAAATCATGCAATAAATCTGTCTTCTTCTAGTTCTACCAACTGCGCAAGCCTCACTTTAACAATGCCAATGTCATCCATATCTATGAATGCTATAATTCTTAGACTAGGAACCAAATATTCCATAGGGACAACTGCTTCTAGACCATAAACTAACCTAAAGGGAGTCTGCATTGTCAACTTCTTGAAAGTAGTTTTATAGGCCCATAGCATTGCTAGTACTCTCAAATCCCAGTCATCCTTGTTCACACTACAAATCTTTGTCAGCGTTGTCTCCAAGATCTTGTTGAAAGATTCAACTGTCCCATTTGCTTGTGGATGGTAGGGATTACTCTTTTGATGGTGGAATTCAAATTAGTGATTCAAAGCTTCGATATTATTATTAATAAAGTGTGTACCTTGATTTCTCATCAGGCTCTCCGGGCATCGAAACCTGGTTATGATATCATCAAATATAAATCACATAGTTGTAGTTGCACTACAGTCCTTCACTGTTCTTGCTTCTGCCCATTTGGTCAAATACTCCATCAGAGTGATGATGTATCTAGCTCCTGTGTGCTTTCCTGATGGGTTGATAGGTCCCATGAATTCAATGGTCCATTTCTCAAATGCACGTAAGGTCAGTTGCGGTGCTAAAGGCATCTCATCTCTTCTGGAAGGTTTCCCAACTCTCTGGCATACATCACAAGATTTATAGTATTCCTTAGCATCTTTATGTAAAGTAGGCCACCAGAGGCCATCTCTAAGAACCTTCTACGTTGTTGTTTTTCTTGTGTATTGTCCTCATGCGATGCCTTCATGTTCTTCTTCTAGAATCAATGGTATTTATACCTCCATAACACATCTCCTCAAGATCTCATCAGGTCCCATATTGTATAACTGTCGAACTATAAGTGAATAATATGCAAAGTGAACTATTCATCTCTAACAACGTATCAACAAGCCCTAACTACTGGCACTTTCGACAACACTTGTGAAGCAGATGCAATCTCACCCAAAGTAGCAATAGGGGGTTGCAAGACACAGGTGTCTACAACCAGAGGAAATGCAAAGTGGGTCCAAAACAATAGCAACACAACATCTAGATATCATTTACCAACTCAAACCTACTTCTAATAGTTATATCTCAGATCTAACACAATGATGCAATAACAAAGTAATCAGAAGGCAAAAGAACACAAAATCAATCCCACAGAACAACAAGATATATGTGGTTCACCCTCTCCCTAGTGCTACGTCCAAAAAACTGTGTTTCTTTATATTATAGGAAAACATACAGTTCTATCTACGCTCTTATCTAGAATATCTCTCTCTCTTTCTCTTCTCCTCTCCCCTCCCTATGCACTCAGTTGCAGGGTTGATCTTCTCACCCAGCTGAAGATATTACAACACAAAATACTCTATCACACAACACTTCTCTCTCACAACAACAATAATCACTCATTACATAATCAAACCCATCCTAGGTCCTCTTGACCTTTATTTATACATTACAATGACTCTTGAACAACGTTAGGCCAAAACCTAGGTGTCAAAACCCTAAAATTCCAAAACCCTAGGTGTCTAAAACCCTAGGTCAACTTGACACATATTTTCAAGACTTCGCCAACCTGTCTTTCCTTCTTTCCCATGAGGTGCTCCAAAGCATTTATTAGTGTCTTTTTATGCTTGTTGAGTTTTCCATGATCCATCTTCCTTTCTGATATGTCTTCCTTAGTCTTCTCATTCAACGACTCACTTTCTCTTACTTCACTACATATTTTCTTATTCTTTGGCCACTTTGACCCAATCTCAGTCAATGTGCTTTCCACATAGTTCATACTTCATGCTTCTTTCTTTAATCTTCACTTCCTTCCATAACCAAGCGCCAACATCAACCCATCTCACCCTCATTTTGTTTTAATTTTCTCGGTCGAATTTTAAAGGAAACAACTATTAAAAGACATTGTACTAGGGCTAGAGTACATGATGGGAAACAGTGACATGTGAATGGGGCCAACATTGAAATGTTTTCAAAATGTTTCTATATGAACTGAAATTTGACATGGATAGACTATTTGTATTCCTTGAAGATATGGGAGGGTTTCCAGACTCAAAGATCATTCACACACCCACTCTTTTTATTCATCGTCTGTGTCGTTCAAAACAAACATCATGCCAATTAGGCCCATGATTTTGGTTGTGGCGAGAAGAAGGAAATAACTGATATTTCATATTTAAATAATGATTTTGTACTAATATTTTTTACGGAGCAAAAGACTACTTAGATGAGAGAAAAAAACAAAGACAATAAATAACTGATATTAAAGCTTCTATGATTAATTAAGTACTTATTTATCGATGGTATTGCATTCCCTTGCAGTAATAGATGCATGGATGTATGTCTCGGTCGTATTTTAAAGGAAATAGCTAAAATACATTGTGCTAGGGATAGAGTACATGATGGGAAACAATAACGTATGAATGGGGTCAACATTGAAATTCTTTTAAAATGTTTATGTATGCACTAAAATTTGACATCGATAGACTGTTCATATGCCTTGACGATATAAAAGGGTTTCCAAACTCAAATATCACTCATACACCCACTCTATGTATCAACCCATATTTTCCTCATTTAGTTTTAGTTTTCTTGGTCAAATTTTAAAGGAAACAACTATTAATAGACATTGAACTAGGGCTAGATTACATGATGGGCAACACTAACCTGTGAATGGGGCCAACGTTGAATTTTTTTCAAAATGTTTCTGTATGCACCAAAATTTGACATGGATGGACTATTTGTATGCATTGACAATATGGGAGGTTTTCCAGAATCAAATATCACTCACACACCCACACTTTATATTCATCGTCTGTGTCATTCAAAACCAACTATTATAACCCTAAATTGCACCAGACATGAATACCTGGCATCAGGCCATCTAAACTTGCTATCTTTGCGAAGCCATCACTGGAAAACTCTTCTAAAAACCATTTTTTTGAAGGTGTACGCATCCTACACCATTATTTCGCACGTACACATGCTTTTTGAGCCATTATAGCCCGCGCACACTCACAAAATATCGTGAAAAAATGAAAATTGCATAGGATACTGGGTTCTGAGACGTTGCTTAACCGTTTGACCGCCCATAGCTAGTTACCCCAACTGTTACTATCTCTTTTGGCCTATAAAATAAGGGGTTGGGGTCCTATTTTAGAGGGAAGCATGAGAGCATAGAAACTCTGCCCATTTCTGTATTCCCCCTTTTCCAAAATATTCGACAACCACATTGTTAGTTTGAGCCAGAATTCCCTTTTTCTCCATTGCAAGCCCTTGCCATTCCCCTAGAGAGAACTAAAGAGGATAAGGAGACATGGAATTAGTTGGTTCATTGTAAAGAGGAGCCCGGGACCAATTTCGAGGAGCAGTTCCGGTCTCACATTGTAAGTGACTTTTGTGAGATTAATATAAAGAAGTACTTTTTCCGTCCCACCAAATGGCATCTTAAACTTATATGATTTGTTTACATTTCTTGTTTATGATGTCTAACCCACTAACCCATATGTAGAATGCATGCTTGTAGTTTTTTGTTTTTCTTTTGGTGAATGAAGGTCATCCTTGGGAGGAGACTTTCATTCTGGAAACAACGAAGTGCAAAGGGATCGACACTAGATGCAGAGTTTAAGGTATGTCTACCAGATCCCTATACCTTGTATTTTATGTATGATTGTGGGGTAAAGTCGGGATAGTTGATAAAAAGTAGGAGACTTTAGATGGTTATATCTGCGTACATTTTAGAACCCTGGTGTAGTTCGTAGAGGGGTTTTCCCACTATAGCAGAATTGGCGACCATATTAGGGAAGCCTCTAGGGTCTTTGGGGATATTTCTTTTTGGGTGCTTTGAATTAGTTTATTCACTTCTTTCTGAGTTTCTGTAAGCTTCTGTGTATTTAAGGGATGTTGGTCTTCCATACAAGTACTCCCTGCTTGTGTTGGATTGTTTTTTTTTCATTTTTTTGAGGAGTTACAAAGGTGTACGCGGATTATAATGGGCCTACACACATGCATACACACCCTTCCCTTGGACAACCTACGTACATATGATGGTTGTTGAAGTGTTAGTAGTGTGCTTGTTGAGAAATGTTTTGTAAAAATAAGAGGTAGTCATCCTCTTCCCTGTCAAGAGTCACACTCCTAAGGGGTTTTCTTGATCTAGTACTGGTCTTTTTTATAACAGTCTGTAGCCTAGGTCTGACTTCAATTTAGCTTTCTTTTGACCAAAGATTTCTCGTGTTTTCTTTAAATAGGGTTTTTAGACAAGTTGGTGAGTCTGCTTTGATCTGCTTACTTGGTATTGTCAGTGACTCCCTCCGATCTGGGATTGGGCCAAAATCCATTTCTTGGTCCTGTCTTGTCATCATTTTTCCCTTTTTTGATTTGGAAGAAAATAAAAGAATCATTTCCTAATTTCTTGTTTTGAAGCGTAAAACAATTAAAAAAATCTTTCATTTCTTTGTTTGGTAAAGTAGTTTAGGTTAGTTGCTCCATTTACCAAGGAAAAAGAAAGTTTTCTTAAGTTCTATACTCAAATGCTTAGGACATTAATTAGCTCTTATTCGAGCGAAATCTTGTTTTGAGTTTCTTTTCAAAATATCTAAGAAAGTAGTTACGAAAAGTTTGGTGAAAGAATTTCAATTGGAAATCTTTATTTCTGAAGAAAGAAGTACTTTTGTTTCTAGTATCATCTTATGCTCTTCCCTTTCATCTCTTAAAGAACATCACTAGTTTCACTTTCGTTCCTTTTGACTTAAGACAACCACTAAAATTAATTCTTAATTAAAAGTTATTATACTTTGTGTCTGAAGGGTCCATCAATTTAGTCTAGGCTAGAGCCTTGATTTAGGATTGGAGAGGAAACTCTTCAAGTCTATAAAGACAAACACAAGAGTCTATGCTAGGGAGTGATTGAAAGTCTAGTAACTGTGAAATTTATCTAGGACCCCCCTCTAACACAGGGGCTAAACACAAGGTCATGTGTGGAAAGGTAGTGTAGATAACCCCTCCAAAGCCAGACCAAGCGTAGTGGGTAACGCATATAGAGGACTTATCTTGGGATTTTGTTGATCGCATTTTCCACAGATCTTCTTGGGTCGCGAATCCCTTCAAGGTCCTCAATCATCTTTTGGAACACTTGTTTTCAATACCCTTGATAGGTTTCGGGCTTGATACCCTACTCATTGCGGTCCACCCGACTGTCGATTGTACCTGACTGTCGACTGTACCCACCTGGGGACTGTTCCTGTGTTGGTAACCTAGTTGCCTTTATCTTAGTGACTTACACAAGTGATTGTAGGGATATACAATGGTACCTAGGGTAGAAATTGGGCCATGCTTTGCAAATTATACTTGGAGGGTGCTTGTGTATTTGAGTATCACTTGCACCGGTAAGTTGCTCTAGTGTTGGTTGTTGTAACTTTTCTTCCAACTAGTTAGTGATCTGCTTGTCTTATATCATAGGAATTTTTGCAAGTGTGTGCTAGTTTTAAAAAAAATGATTATAGAAATCCCTAGTGTGTCATTGATCTTCTCACATAGTGGAGGATCAGGAGATTTTCTAGTCACAAAGGATTGTGGGCCTGCTGCTGGTTGATATCGACCCACCCCCACCACTGCTAAGGTGAAAACTAGACCATCTAGGGTCTTTTGACATGATCGGGTTATAGGAACCAATCATTTATGACCTTGGAGCGCAAGATCTTGGTTTGTATAACCCTCCAATCACTAATCTATCGAGGCCCATCATCTTAGAGGTTCAACCTTATGAGCGTCAGGTAGTGTCACAAGTAGTGATGGAAACAAATGCTTCTACTTCTTCAGGGAATACTCATATTTCCTCTACGGATGTCACTACAGGGGGTGTTCCACCTCCTAACCAACCGTCACTGGTCTGGGCCACTATGGTCTTGACTGCCTCTACCTTGGGCAATGGTCTGATTCCATCTATGGTGGCAATCACTACTCCTTTTACCCAGAGTGAGACAGGCCCTCCGTTCTCATACGAGATGCATGGCTTCGGTACGAGCACTGTACTTTCCTACTCCACTCTACAGACTTTAGGTCTCGGGGCAGTGAGATCCAACACTCCTCTGCAAGGATCTATGGGGGGCACTTCATCTTCCTATAATGCTTTCCCTTATGGAGGGGGTCATATACCTCCTTCACCCCCTTTGCTCAACGGTGCTCACCAACATTATTTTGGGCCGAACGCAAATTACAGTTCGCTTGAAGTAGGCAGTCAAGGAATACCTTCTTATAGCATGCTAGTAGTTTTGACACCATTCTCTTTGTTTGACGCATTTGGTAACAATGATTTCTTGTCAACTTCCATCTCGATCGGGGGAAACCCCAGTTATGGACAACAAAATCTTATGCATGGTACTATTACTGCACAATGGGAAGAATTAGGAATTCCTTCCTCACAAGGACCTTGGAATCCATGGCAGGGATTAGTTCCCTTGTTAGGAGTGTCGACCGGGGGAAACCCCTTCCATAGTCACTGGAACCCCAGGCAAGGCTCAACACCTATGCCCGTCGGATTATTAGGGGGCAACCCTTTCCAAAATCCTTAGAATGCGACACAAGCCCAACCCTTTACGTCCTATTACAGGAGTCAGTCGATGACATCTCAACAAGCACACAATCCATAAGCAGGTCATAACCATGGTTATTACCAGAACCCTGGCCAACAACCTAACTTTTCCTGGCAACCTGGTGCCAACCAAACTCTAGGCTCCTTTTCCCCTGGTTATAATCAACAACCCAAATTACTATTTCTTGCAACTCTGCACTTTTCATACTTGACAAGGTTATTAAATGACCCCATCTGTCATGATCCACATTTTCCTCCTATGCCAACCAAGTTGCCTTTGGACATCCCAAAGTTCGAGGCCAAGCCTAACGAAGATCTAGGCGATCATGTGACTACCTTCGATTTATGGTGGTTAGCCAAATCTTTGAGAGATGACTCTGTCCAGTTCCATTTGTTTCAACGCACTCTCATTGTGAGTGTTGTGAAATGGTACACCAAGCTCAACCGTTAAAGATACTCTTCCTTTGGAGAATTGGCAATGGATTTCTTAAACCATTTCTATGAACATTCCTATTAAATATTTCAAAAGTAATTAGGAAAGGGGTGGTAGTAGATCTTGACCTTTTTCCAGTTAAGGATGCATTTGTGGCCGCTTGACTCTTGGATGGAGTATCGTTGATTGATAGGATATTTTTGGTTGTCCCCTTCTTTTTCCTTGCATTAACTTCTTTAGTGTTGTTGGAAGTCTTTCCCTATAGAGTTTTAATAAAAAAATCTTGAATATGAGGGAGTTTCATGAATTCAAATAGGGAAATACTGGCTTTATTTTTCTTCAAATCTTCCAAGAAATCATATTCCAATTTTTCTAGGGAAATGGAAGGTTCACTTGTCTTAGGCATTTTATCGTTTGCTTTGTGTTTAGAAGGTGTTGTTTTAGGAAGGTTGTGAGAAGTTAGGTTGGTAGGATATGAGGTTTGTTGGGTACTGGAAGTGATAGTTGTAGGAGGATTGTAAGTGTTTGGGGTGTTAGATGAAGTGTACTTTCTCGAACTTCTAGTAGTTACAACATTTTGGGACAGGTGTATTTCCTCTATTTCTTCTTCCTCTCCACCATAAGCAATATCCAAAAATGAATTCACTGATTTCTCTTCTATTCCTTGATATTCCTGAGACTGTTCTTGTTGTTCATGATTTTCCTCTCCTTCATCCTTGACCTCAGGCATATTTTCAATTGCCTAAGTCTGCAAGGCTTGAACAATATCTTCCATATTAATCCTATCGTCCTAGGAAGGATTGGTTTTATTGGTTGGGGGAGTACTCTCATCTTTCTTTCGAGGAAATCTAAAAAAATTCTTTGAGCCTGAAGATCCTTCTCCACCATTCTTCTTCAAATCTAGCAGTTCGTTGGAGAGTTTTTTAACAATTCTCTAGAGAGCTTCCATATCCATGGAATCATAATCCTTCTTCTCTTATGATATTTTGTACATGGTTGTTTTGGTTTTACCCTTGTCTTTGGATGGTTCTTCCTGAGGATTCCCTTTTAAAATCAACATGTTTTTTTCAACTTCAAGGACTTCCTAAAAAACATCTTCAAGGGTGGCTTTCTCAGCATTGTTAACAGACAGTTCCATGGACATGGGTAAACCAGAGGTATAGAATTAAATGGAAACATCTTCAGCAGGTTTATAGGATCATGAGATTCATTTCAATAGGGTAAGGAAGTGTTTTTTTTAATCATTGATCAATTCCTTAGAATCCATTTTAATTCTTGATAGTTCCAAGAAAGTTGTTGGAGTTTTATTTTCCCCAAATTTCCTAAGAAAAATGGTCTCAAAAGTTCTCCAACTAGTAATGAAGAATTCCTCTAGAGATAAGAACCATGTCGAAGCTTTATTCTCAAATGTAAAGGGAATCAACTAACAAAAAACATCTTCATGCCAAAAAAATTGTAGTCTTATAGAAAGCAAGAATTTATTTATGTGGTCTTCAACAGAATCCTTTTGGTCAGGGTCAAACTTTGGAAAGAATTCCTCAGGATTTTTAGGTATGTCATGAAGTATCCCACGTATAATGATTACATCAGGAACAATACAAGGATGATAGGGTAGGGGATTTTGATTCACATTAGCTCCAACCATATTTGGAGGGTGATACAAGACAAGTTGAAATAAGTTGTTTTCTGGTTCACTCTCGTGTTCTTCTTCCTCCTTAGAGTCCTCTTCTGATTCATTTCTTGATGTATAAGGTGGGGATTTGGGAGGAGAGGGAGGCCTACCATTGGAACCACTAGCAATAAAGAAACGTTCAAGTACAAAATTGGAAATCTCGACAAAATCTGATGTATATTGAGGTAGGTGATATTCTGGGGTTCCGACAATAGGATTTTATTCATATGCAAAAGGGTCAGTAAAGAACAGATCTTCAATATGAGAATTCTCCTAAACCCAAGGTACCAAATAGTCAATGGGAGTTTGACCTGTCTATCTACTCCATTTTCTAGTTAGGACACAGTCTACATGCTCACGAGATTTCCCAAGAATGGTATCAATCTCTAGGATGGTTAATATATGTGAGATTGTGGTGAAGAAAAAATAGATTCAAAATGAGTGGAAACACACTTAGTACTGGGATGAGCCAGTGTGTTCACAATATATGACAGGGAAGCAAAACGTGCTCAGAATAAAATTGATGGGAATAATTGGACAAGGAAGTGTTTACTTGTGGAATAAAAAAGGGAGGATTTGTGATTTGTTTTGTGGCCATTAAGTTCTATGACCCTCCTTCTAGTGCCATTTCCATTGACTGGTCCAAATGACCCGTTCAAGTACATAAGGGAGAATGCCCAATTGAAGGTATCAATTAGACCCACTCTCGTTTGGGATAGCATTTTTGATGAGAATATTGGCCTGGTTTCCACTCTAAAGTTAATTATCTAAATATGAATCTGAGAACCGAAGGTTCTCAAATGAATTAAAATATAAAATTAAACTAAAATAATACTAGATAAAACTAACCTAAGATGTAGTTCTACACTAAATTAAACCTATCCTGATTAGGATCCAACTAATGAATATTAATACAAACAAGAATGATAAATTATGAATTAGAAATAATTCATACATTCATATGATAAACAAAGTTGTAATGTAATTAAACATGTTAACACAAAATTGTGCTCAGGTTCAATAACACTATGATTGTACTTAATAAAGGAAACAAGTAATAATCTATGCCCAAGATAAAAATGAAAAAATAGTTCACACAATTAAACTCATAGAACACAGATAGAAAGTTAAAGAATTAAAAAGAAATCTCAAAGACATTCACCAGGATCATCCGTCTCCAAAATGCCCCTTTCTTTTTATTCAAACGAAAGTAGTAGTAACATCCTAATTGGAAAAGCACAAAATTCCTTAACTCTTTACATTCATTTCTTTTATATAATACAAAGAGAGGATTTCAATATTTCTCTAAGTGTAAAATATTCATAGGACTGAGATGATGCTTTGGTTCTCTTTCCCAATTGGGAAATTACAAAAATTACAAAAATATGATTCTACTACAAAATTTAGTTATAATGCAATAATCAATTGGGCCTTAGTGGTTGCATCTCGCCTATGAATCTTTTCCATATCTTGAATTCCTCAAGTATAGTATCCACTCGACATGGTTGTGTCCTTTCAAGATCCATTTCGATGTTGCAGATGGGGGTAATAATTTTTGTCTTTAATTTGTTCTCTACATGTTGCAAGGAATATTCAGTTAACGAAATTAACCTCGCTGGTTGTATTAACCTTGCCTCTATAACTTTTGCATTGACTTTGCTAATGAATTCAATGGATTTCATGTTGTGTTTTCTTCTGCTTTCCACATCTTCTACCATTGTTTGAGTTTATGATTCCTTCTCTAAATCTCCTATGGGATCCATTCTAAATTGTGTGATTAGGCTATTGGATGAATTCCACAGTTCTTTGCATATTACATCTACCCACTCCTGGGTGTTATTAATATATTTGATCGTCACCATATTTGAACCCAAGAATAGAAGATATTTGATTCTTTGCTTATCTGAATACATAGGAAGGGTTTCAGGAGAGTTCTAATGAAATATCCTCCCATTCAATAATCGTGTTGTAGACTTCTTGGGTCTTTTGGTATTTTTATTGCATATCGTTCACCTCCAGACTCAATTTCATTTGATCATATTTGGCCTTATGTATTTTTTTGAGTGCATAGAATAATTTATTTTGTATATCCCTGATTCCTTCATTCATATTGATGGATTCTCTTTTTATAATGTCTAGAACAACTGTTTGACTTTGGTTCTCTTCTAAAGTTTTCTTTAAGAGGTCATTTTCCTGCTGCAATCTTTTAATTTTTTCTTCAATCTTTTCATTGTAAGTACTTATCTCATATTTCTCACCTTTGATTATTGTGATTTCTTGGGATTGTGCAACTTTGAGCATTTCTATCTCATCTAGATGTGCCTTTTGGTTGAGGGAAGTTGCTTTATTGAATTATGCTTTTAGGTCATTTTCTTAGATATGAAGATTCTTCTGTATGTCATCTATGTGGGTCCATTTTTTTCTAGGGTATATTTTCTATACTATCTTTCCATGGTATCCTTGATAGTCTTCAGGTCTGTCTCTAACTCAATAACTCTATCTCTTGTTTTATCAAGAGCTCCTGCAAATTCATAAATTGACACAATATTTACATCGACAAAGGAATTAAGTGTTGAAGATCCTTGTATTGCATTGTCTTTAGGGTTTGGTCCTACTTTCGACTTGATATTTCTTTCAAAAGTCTCATGAATTGTATCAATTTTATCTCTTTTCCTCTTAGGTGTTCTTTTCTCGATGGCTCTTGTCTTATAGTTGTAGTAGTAGTCACCAATAACAATGATTGTACCTTCAAAACCTAGTCTTGAACATGTTAGTGTCAACATGATTTTCACAATTGTGTTTTCATGTGCTTGTTTGTTCTCTTGAGATTTGGCAACATTACTCCTTTCTTCATCTTCCTTAGTCTTCCTTGCCTCTTCCTGTGCGATCAGTGTTTCTTTCTTTGCACTTGATTCTTTTCCATTTTCTAGATTTGTACTTGCCAATATATCCCCATTATTTCTTTCAAAGGAAATATCCTTAGCTTTTATATTTTCTAAATTGACCTATTTCTCTTTGACCTCTTTCCTCTTTCTCTGTTGGTACCTTTCCTCGACTTCATAAACTTTTATTTCTAATTCTAATTCCTTTTCTTTCTTTTCTTGTTATTTAGTCTCTAGTATTTCTTTATATTTTAGGATCATGGTTTTAAACTGTTCCATCCCCAGGGTTCTATGCAAATCTTCTTCTTTCCTCAATTGTTCTTAGAATTTTTCAATGTCAAGTCTTTCTACTAGCTCTTCAAAACACAAGGCTCCTCAAAAAATATCCTCTACACAATTGGATTCATGTACAATCTGTGGTGCCAATTTAATGGCCCTCATATGTTCAAATACTACATTTTGGGGGTCATGAGATTTTGGTTCAACATAGAGACATAATGTTTTAAATATTTTATCCTCCTTTTAAGCTTGTTTCTTATTCTGCATAGAAAACGAGCCTATCTGAAGAGAAAAAATGGGCCAATACCTTTTGTTTTTCTATGATAAATAATAAGTATCTCCCTTTTCTACTATCTAATAGGCTATATCTCTCGCCATTAGTTTATCGGGTATGTATTTTGGTAACAACTGTGGTGGTCTTGTGGCCCCAAATATTTTGACATAGGTATGATACTTCTTCAAGTACCAGTACTCGATTCATTTTAGGAATTCAATAGATCTTGGGAATATCCCCTATCGGTAAGAACCAAATATGTCCTTGTGAAAGGGAGCAATAAAATAGTCACAAATATCATAAAAATTATCTTTGAATTTATCCTCCCATAATTTAGAACAATACACATGGACATGGTTTTGATCTGGGGTCCAAGCCTAATTAAATTTAGGGAACTCGATTTGCAATGTTGAACGACATGATGCTAGCCCAATTAAAAGCTTTGTCTTTTTTAACCACTATATAAGCCATAGGAAACCATTACATCATGAAGTGGGTACTGGTTTCTTCATGAAAGAGTCCACAAATCATAGAATTCAAAGTTCTATAAGGGATTTTTAAATACTGTTTCGGGACATTTCTTTTTCCCTTTGTTGCTGGCCATTCTTCATCAATGAACCAATCTTCCAGCATGGTTTCAAAATATTGGTGATCAATCCCGAATTGGTCCAATAATGATTTTTTTAACACAACCGTGGGTTTTGGGGTATTATACCGAACCTTGATGTCTTCTGTCTTGAGCAAGGATGCCTAAAGAGTTGACTACCAACCCTATGTATTTTTTAAATGTGAAAAAAACCATGTTGCATTATCAATGTAAGGAAAGAGTTATGGGTAAGAAACTACTTTGTGGATATCTCTTTTGAGGATATTTATTTATTCATCAATGTCTGCATTGTTAGGAGAGAATATTTCATTTTGGAACATGCCAAATATTTTGTAATAGATGAGGTAATGTTCCATCCCATCATGGCTGTAACGTTTCCCAAACTCCCTCCAAATCCTTGTGCAATAAATGAAAAAAAATTCCTTACATCTCCAACTTGGTCAGAGTTGTACATAGTGCCATAAGTTTTTTCACAGAAAGTCCATATATTATGACCATTAATTGTATCATTGAAGGAGTGGAAATGATTTGAGGAAGGAATCGCGAATATGCCATCATTATCAGAATTTTACAAGGATGAAGCCTATTTGATAAATATTGTAGAGCAATATTCGAGGATGAGACTTTTAAGTTTGTCATTATCTTTGAGGAAAGTGATAAAGGTTTTCAATAAGCTCACAAAACTTATTAATTTGGTCACTTAAAATAAATCCTTTCCTTTATCATTATGGTATTGCATTAAAATAGTTGTTTGGGACAGGTCATGGGGGAGTGTAGTTTTAATGGCTATGATTTAGTCAACGATATCTAGACATATCTTAGTTGTAGGATGAGATTAAGGTTCGGTCATTGACGATATGTTTAAGCAGTGTCGTCATCGACATTTTTCAAGGGAAAGAATAGAGGCATACCTAAAGTGTTTACCAACGACAAAAAGGTTTCTCCAAAAATAACCAGTGAGTGGGAGCTTGTCGCATGTGGGAGAAAAGGTGATACCATGAAGTGACGGGGAAAATGGGGCCCAAGTAGGGTAAAATAAAGAATCGTGTTAACACGGGCCTAAGGACCAATCCTGTCGTTCCCTTTGGACTATGATATGGCTTTATATAAAAAAGGGTGCTTCGTCGTCATATTCAAGGACAACTCACAAAATATTACTTTTGACCACTTTCCCCAACAATGACGTTGTAAAGGCGCCATCATCGTGATTTTGGTTTTGAGAGTGTTGAAGAGTGGGAAGTAAAGTGACGAAGAAAATACAAATATCACGGTCATATGAATCAAAAAAGGGGGGGAAGAAGATGTGTAGTTGTTAATGGTTCACTTTGGAAAAGGGTTTGGAGCTTGCGGAGTAATGTATTAATGGTATGAAAATATAAACTTGAATATTAACAAAATGTTTCTTCACTCTAGCTTCAGTGACCATATGAAAACATTAAGATTGTAAGTGAATAAATATTCAGGTAGGTAAGGAGTAGTGCATTGCCAAATTTTTTTAGTGTGGGTCCCCACCAAAATTAATAGTTTTGGTGGGGATGTTGTGTTCTCACAATAGAAAGTCACAATAAATGGGTCACTACAATATCCAATATTAGGGTAAATTGTTAATCCAAATGTTAATCTAGGATAGTCCAACAGAGGGAGGATAGGGATGGAATATTGAAGTAGGTTAGGGAGGAAGGATGATTAAAAGTAGTTGAGTGTGTGTGGAGTTTTAATATTATAGTGGAGCTGCTTGGTTTCCTTAAAAAAAAAATCTTAACTAAACTACAATTATCTAAGTGAATGTCATTTGTGTTAAATTATTATAATGGAAGGATTATGCAAATATTTTAAATGGTTTACTATTCTTTATGGAATGAATAGACTTGTTGATTGGATTGGAAGCATACATGAATTGCATTAGATGTGATAATTATTGTCATTAGTACACGTGTGAGTCATGTATGTGCTAGCTATGCATACATGCTTTGCACATGTATACTAGTATTTATGAGTGTTTAAGTTGATGATGTGTGTATCTAATTGAGATGTATGAATCATGTTATTATTATCGTTGTATTGTAAGTTACTATAACTTTGGGATGAAGTTCCTTGAAGGGTGGGTCTATGTAGAACCTAGTTAATTGCTTTTAATTATTATGGCTAATTTAGTTTAAATTAATTCAATTAATAATTGAGTTGATCGAATTTTATATTATCTTTTAAATTCATTAATGAAAAAATTAAACAAATTATTATTTTATTTTATTAAGGGTGGGTAAGGAATTAATGAAAAATATAAGGCAGATGGAAAATTTATGAGGGGGTAGGGAGTCGCTAGATGGAGGGGGATAACGAAGGGGGTTGGGTGCATTAGGGAGGGAGATTTGAGAGGAGAGGAAGAGAGATTTGAGAAGGAGAATTGGAGGTAAATCCTGGAGGGATTTTGGGCTAGTGGACTAGTTGCTAGGATTTTGGGCTCAGGGGCCAAGGAATCTAATTTTCTGGAGCTAGGGAGTTGGAGAGGATATGCTCCTAGATGGCTAGGAGGAAACAGTTTCAGGAAGGCATTTTCAGGCAAGTTGTTGCAGGAGGATGACCTTCTTCTTCAAGAGGTAAATCTGAAATTATTATCGTTTTACCCTAAATTCAAGTTATGGAATTTATAGATATATTATGTGATTGTTAAATTTTGTTGTTCAATATTGTAGCACTAGAGTGTTAAAGAAGTTCCCTATCATATAAAAACAAAAATATAGATTTACTTTAGTTTTTAAGCCTTCCAAGCTATTATGAAATGTGATACCAACTATTGGGGGACATGGACAAATATGGGGGATAATTTTTTGACAAAAGAGAGGAGTGTCTAAGAGGCATTCAAGGTGGATTATTTATGGGTATTAATCCAAACCAAGATTTATAAATTTTATTATTCGTTGGGGACAACCTTCTATTTTTTGGGTTGAGTGTATAAGACCCCAATCATTAAAATATTGTAAGAGGGTGGGTGTAGAAAGTCACATACCATATTTATTGGGAGCATGGGGATGAAGTGCAATCAACATTGAGCATATTGAGAAGTCAACTAGCTTGGGAAAAAAAGGAAGTTCATAGGGGAAGAACATGTCATTTTTAGAGGTATGTTTTTTGCATGAATAATAAGAAGAGAATAGGGAAGAAGAGCATTGGAGTTGGAGTAAGAAGGTCGGGAGAAATATGGAGTGTTTTTTGAGTCAAATACTGGAGAAGAAAGTTGTCAATCTGGTAGAAGAACCAAGTTGCTAGGCCTGGAAAGAGAACTCATGTGTAAGTTACACTAGAGAAACAAGCTTCTTCTTGTTGTTTTTCTGGTAGTTTTCCTAGTAGTGAGTTCCCAGTAGTGAGATTCCTAGTTACCTATGCCAGGGAGACCCTAATAAACGAATGGGACACAAAATGGACTGAGGGAAGTGAAGGGGTACACTCCTTGGGCTAGGCAGGTCAAGAGGAAGAGAGCTGGAGGAAATTAGGGATGGCTATAGGAGAATGTCAGTGTGTTGTGGGAATATCTTAATTGTGAGTGTGTAGTGAGAGACACCCTTTCCTTGTGGATTCTTAGACCCAGTTCGGGGGTGACTTAATATTGTGATCTAGAACAATAAGTCTATGGTTGGGTGGAATGTATGTCCCAAGTAGTTGGTTTTCTTTGTGGTGAGATCCAGTATTCTAATTCCTATGATGGATCGAAGTGGAGAATTAGTTGTCACTTCTTAGGAACAAAAATGACATTACTAGGGTTCAGAGATACTTATATAGAGTTTTAAGTGGTGGAGTGATACTCAGTGAAGAACAATATATTGCTTGGAATTTTTTTGGTGGTATGGCAAAGCACAATAAGCCATGTGGATGTGAACAATGAAACCTGGTAGAATTAAAAAAGATAGTAAGTACATTGTGCAGTTAGAATGAACACCTTCAAGATACAATTTATCTTCTCAAAGAAAATAGGTATTCTCAATGTAAACCTTTTAAGGCTACAAATGAAGATATACAACTAAAAAATGCAATGCAGAATGCATAGATAGGAAGATTGACCTCCAAATAAAACATGTTTTCTCAATGAATCTTTGATATAGCAAGAATTCCTAAAACCTGTTTGGGTTGTCTCAGAGAACAAGTCATGGAAGATGACATAGTCCATCAAGTTCAAGAGTTCATGGTTTTTTAAGAGAAAATACAAAATGTCCAATGCAAACAAAATTTCAAATAATTCTCCCAAGTTTTATGTTTTGTACAACAATATATATCTTAGGATAGTTTATTAAGATCTACAACACCAAAATAATTAGTTTTGGGCAGGAATCTAAAAGCAAGGCAGGTCTTTGATATTCCCCTTRCATATTTTCTTTTTGAAACTTTAGATCTAGACTCATTTGCTAAATTGCATTGAAATGTTGTATAATGCAGTCATAGCTCCCCTTCAATATAATTTCTATTTGTTTCAGTTAAAAAAAACTAAACTTTATATTTTTTATGAGTTATAATTTTCTCAATGAAGAGAGAGAGAGAGAGAGAGAGAGAGAGAGAGAGAGAGAGAGAATTTTATAAATTTTAATCTGAGTGTGCTTCATAATAAATAATATGTTTTTTTTAGAGGTTACAAGAAGTTCAATTCCAAGTGGTTAGGGTATGTTGACCTCCATAAACTAAGCAATGAAGTCATTGCAGAATGGGGCACAAATAAGGGGGAATTATACATCAATTTGGTGTTTCAATAGGCTGTGATCATAATATTACATTATCATCATCATCATCATCATTATTAAAATTAGAAATAAACATTATTTCCAAGGAAAACTTTGTGGGAATCTTAAGTGGCCAAATACCCAACAAGTGTGTGTGTGTGTGTGTCTGTGTTGGAGAGAGAGAGAGAGAGAGAGAGAGAGAGAGAGAGAGAGAGTTTGTTTCCAGCGAGACTAACTTGTTGTCTAAGAAACTGTGACCTAGGGGCATATAAGCCACACCAACCCTTAACATGGCTGGACTTTTTTGTGTGTCTCCTCCTGACTACCATGAATTTCGAACCTTGGCTTCCTTACAAAACGAAACCCTTGAAATGCAATCATGCTACCGGATTTTGATATATATGTATATATATACTCAAGTAGGCCTAATGGTTAAGAACATGTGTTTCCTCCTTGGAAGTCATAAGTTCAAATCCAAAGAAGCGTAGAGTATGTATACCTTTGTAAACTTTAATAGTCAAATCGCTACACATAAAGCATCCCAGGTCCCTTGTCCCACAAACAAGAGAACCTCATACACTAATTTAATGTCTAACTTAATCTTAACCATATATATATATATATATATATATGAAAAAACAAATATTATTAAAAATATTAAAGGTATCTGAATTTTATATTATAAAAATATTGTATAGCGACATGTAATAGGAAAACATTATCATATGGTAAAATTTTAACTTATACAAATCAATTCACAAACTTTGACCACATTAACATTAAAATATTGTATAGCTACATGTAACAGGAAAACAATATGGTAACATTTTAACTTATACAAATCTAGTCACGAACTTTGACCACATTCACTCATAGAGATAACCACATGAGAACCTTCATTTGAGATTGTTAAATAATTATTTCATAAAAATAATTTTCTCACATAACGTAGAATAAGTCATTGGAATTCAATCATGAACCTCTTGAACTATTTTTAGATATTGTGAATACTTGTTGACTTAAGTTTGTCAACATCAAGTAGGGACTTGAAACCGAGATAAAAAATATAAAATTCATACCATTAACAACCATGGACTTGAAGACTATCAACTAAAATGTTTAAGAAACAAATTCATCATCAAATAATATATATATTAAACGTTTGGAGTATATATATGTGGGGGTGGGGCTCATTGGTTCGTCAGGCCTCGTGTTATTCCGTGAGATGACTAAACGTTAAGTCCTTACCTACTTCAACCGACTATTGTTAAAATACATAAGAAATGTATCCGAACTGAAAGAAATGGATTAGAATTGTAGTTTCTTTGTCTCACCTTTTTCATGTTTATGATATGTTGACTTTTGCTGAAAAATATATAAGAAGTGTATCCTAACTCAAAGAGATGGACATTTCTTTGTCTCCTTTTTCATGTTCATCATCCAAATGTTACCAGTTATATATATATATATATATATAATTTACTAAATATAAAGAAATATTAAAAATAATTTAAATATAGATTTTTTGATATTTAAAAGATTTATAATTAAAATAAATTTATGTTGGTTGATAAAAAAAATTAGGTGAGAATGGTGCCACATAAAATTGTCTTATATTTTTGTACTAATAATTGATATCACTTTATTGTTTTAATGTGTATATTACAAATATTGTCACTTTTAAATTTAAGGAGAATATGTGGTGTGATAAAGAATTAGTGGATAAAAGGAAATTAAGATACTACAAGGAGGTGATCAACACTAATTTAGAAGATCAAAATTACCTCTCAGTTTTGAAAAGTGCAAAGAAGAAAACCAACATTGTTAAAATAAGAACAAACATTCACAAGCTAGATAGTGAAACTGGACGTTGGTCAACTCCCAAAACACCATGGGATGAGAGAATATGTCACATTTGTGACACTAAGCAAGTAGAAGGTAAAAAACACTTCCTCTTGGATTGCCCTACCTATACCCATATTAGATCCCAATTTAAAAATATCATTCACATTACCTACCTCCCTAACCTCCTAAGTCATAAAAAAATATGGTGATCTTGGAATGCTCCTCTTAATGTGTTTTTAGCATAGAAATACAATTTTAAAGAAATTGAAGTAATATTTCCCCTTCTTAATGTCTGATAGACCAATTGGTCTCAATGGACGCTCATCATCATCATCATCATCATCATCATCATCATTATATATATATATATATATATATATATATATATATATAAACTTGCAATGAATTTATTATATTTTTAGTCCTGTATAACATATTTGGGCCACCTTGTATAGGGTGTTAAGGACGCAAATTAAGGGTAGGCATGAGGCCTATCCATTTAGATCCTAGGGGGAAAGGAAAGCGCGTGATGAAACACCTATGAGGTTTATGGGAAAGACCTATGTCTACTCCCCAGTCTATTGATTAGTATCACATTTACTCTCCTCCTCGTCATCATAATAACTCAGTTTCAATAGTTGAAAGTCATTGTTAGCATCATTTGTGTTGGTCTAACAATGAATACTTTGCATGGAAGGGGTGCTCTAGCTCCAAGGCTTATGGTTATTGTTTCTTTTGATTTCTAGCACATATAATGACTCAAGTGGTTCAGGCATGATCGTCTTAGTTCCTATGACCTCAAAAAATTCACTCTAGGGTGACTAAGAATTTGAAAAAGAATGAGGCAACGTGGAAAATTTTCTTCTAGTACTAGGGGTGCATAGGCATATGGAAGGTGTTGTGGATATTTTGGAAAAGGGGGAAAACCCCTTACCTCCAAGCCTAAGGTTCACAATGACCATTAGGAGATTATATCTATATCTTTTGAAGGTGATATTTGTATCCCATCCTAGTTATTTTCCGTATCATTGAGGAGCGACAAAATTTTTATTTAAGCATGGGCAGGAAGGGAATCGAGGAGGATAAATAAGCTAGGATGGAGAGGATAGGCAAGCCTCAATCCTACAAAAATTACAATGGTTCCTCCTCCAAGAATCCAACCAAGGCAAAGAAGGAAGCCAAATCATTGAGTAGAAAAATTAGGGAGAAATGACCCAACACATCGTCGGAGGCTATTAATGTCGAATTAATGGATTGGGTACCAAATATTGGATTTTCTCATAGTAGGGATACCAAATATTTATGTAATATTAATATGCACTAGAACATTAAATCAATCATCACCTAAGTGAAGGAAGAGCATGGCATTCAATAAAAGGTCATTTTGGACACTTTGAACATGCAACACAAAGCTACAATGGATAAGCTAGACTACTTGGACAAGAACTATGAAGCCTCAATCGAGATCCCATGGGATGCAAGAGAAATTGGTCAAGATCAACACCAATATAACTAGTCATTGGGAACAAAATCTCCTATACATATTGTTGGAGCCACCTTTGTTTTTCTAGCCCGTCACAAATTTCATTCTTAATGCTCGAAATCGAAAGATGGTTTTCGTATTTTCCCTCTATGGTTTCAAAATCTCTAAAGATTTATCACGCGAGCAGCGATGATTATTATACTCTCGAGGCGAGTCCTACCTTTCATAAAAATGTTTCCTCTTTTGTTCTACCCCGGGATCTCGTAGGTCGGATGCTATAAATCACGTAGTTCACACATCCCGAGCAACGAAATGGTGAAATCGTTTTAATTTTTTACCCAGGGCAGTAATGGGAGTAAAGTTTTCCTAAACCATGATTAAACGTCATCGGGTTTTCGCACCTCGATGTTCACCAAATCCAAAAGTTTATTGTCGTAGCCCCGATAACTAAGAACACAAAGTCCTTATTTTAGTAACCTGTGTCAAGGTTAAAAGTAAAAGCTAAACCATGGTAAAAGTCCTGTCAACAATTCGCCACTCAGCGTTTTCTTTTTAAAAAGTTACACCGTCTAAACCCCAACTCGCGAAATCACGATAAGGATATAAACGTAATTAATTAATCACTTAATCCGAGTTTATCTTCCCTTTTTAATTAAGTCGTATTATCGCGATCTCGCGGTTTCGCAGCTCGGCATGCAAACTTTCCGGAAACTTACCTTCAAAGCTCTGAGTCACGATACGATGAATATAATAATTACATAATTAATTAAGCCCCTAATCATGATTATGTTTTTATTAACCAAATTCGATCATCGCAATCTCGGGTGTTAGAGGTTCAAAGTGTTAAAGCAAAATTCTCGATACAACGAGTGGCGGAAGATTAATTAACGTTGGTAAAGCCAGATTAATTTAGCTAACTCAATACATCTCGCTTCTTGATGTTTGCACGATTTACGAGGTAACCTTATTTCTTTCATATGCCAACTGACACTTCAAATAGCCAAAATTTATGGCATTAATTAGGAAATAGGGCGAATCGATGAATAAAGCTTGAGTTTTTATGGTTAAATTTAATTCTGAGCATGATTTGACAGATTTCATCTAAAAGAGTACCGGTTTTCGAATATATATAGAACGGTTATGCATTATAGCAAATTCATTTCTACATTACGTGGAGCACATTTTCTCGGTGAGATGACTTCTGTATGTATACGTATTTTTATCGCAGAAGAGCCAAAATACAATCTCCAGCCATGGCTCCGCGAAAAGCATCCAAAGCCAGTGTTGAGATTTCAGGACAAGGTTCGGACAACGTTGCTGATACTTCGCTTCGAAGTATCGACTCGGTCCCAAATTGGTCGTTCGTTTCAGATGTTCTGCAGGCTGAATTGGTGGATTATTCCAATGACTCCAGCGACAATGAAAAATATGACATAACCACCAAGTATAAGATCGTCATTCAATCCGGAATGCATAAAGTAGCAGCCAGGCCACAATTGCTTCCATATTATGACATGGTCCGATGGGCATTAGACCATGTGGACATATCGACCAGAACCATCGTGAATGAGCAGAAAGTCACCATCGGGACTTTCAGGCCTGAACATCTACAAGCCATGTATGAGCTACCCACAACGTCCGACTATACATATGGCGCTGAATTCTTGGATGAGTTCAAGTAGAAGGAATGCGTACAGTACGATAAAATCATGTCCAGTTTAATAAGAGATTGGGTTCTGCATGCCTCGAAGTTCGGGGCTGATAGCCACGACATATATTCAATCACTTCCTTAGAACCACAGTACAAGTATGTAGCCATGATGACATGCAGGTTATACCGGAGAGAGGACACCTCACATTTTTTTCTTCTGTGGGTGCCTCTAATATTCTAGGTCGCCAAAGGAAGTTCCTTCGACTGGGCGAAAATGATGTCCGATAGCTTGACCAGTCAGGTCACAGAGTATCAGGCGGAGAAAGAGAGCGGGAAGGCGTCTTCATTTTTCATGTCTGCATACATTATGGATGCAGTTTGTTTTTTGACACCATTTCCCTTAATGACCTGGAGTTGGACTCTAGCAGAAGTCGAGCCCATACATGTCTATCATTCAAAATTATGGGAAAACAAAGCAGCAAATTTCATATACGAAATATTCAACTGGGTGATGGTGCCTCTGCATGTCACTATTTTTCGGTCACCCGCCACCCAGGATATCAGACAACATAGTGACAAATCTGAGGAGTATAGTAGACTGGTATGTAGAGCCCGAATTTTCATACCTCAGAGTTTTCGGGGCTTGTGTTCCCCCGCATGCATTGCCATTGTTCATTCTCGACAAGCTGGCTTGTTGTGAGGTTGCCAGACAAACAGTAATCGGTGGTATAAGCAAGGAGCTTAAGGGATACTCAAAGAAGGTATGGCCACCTTTTCCTGTTCATTTAAATTCATATTCTTTATTAGATTTCGGGCATGCCAAAGCTGAGGCAACAGCCCTGGAAGAACTAAATCTGGTCCTCATTGAATACAAGAAGCACAATCCACAAAGGGTCATGAGCAATCATTTGGCCAGTTGCGGGCTCAAGAGATTTGAGCACGAGAATTCACCCTCGGACGACATTTTCCGAGGCGCAAGGTCCTATGCCGAGATTCTAGCTCGAATACAAACTTTGGCACTCGAGGAAAGAGCTGATGTTCTGAAGTTCTAGGAACATTGACGTAGTTGTCTTCCCACAGTGTTGCGGGGTGAAAGTCTGAGTACAGCGGAGGCAAAACAAAGAGATGTTGAACGCTCTAAGGATGCGACTCCCAATAAACAAAAACACTAGGATGAGGGAGAGCAACTTAAGAGTCCGAAAGCTGAGATAAAGACTCCCGACCCACCGAAGAAGCAGAGTCCAGTTGCTACTCCAGGAAAATCAGTGAAGCAGATCAGAGAACCTATCACATTAATTACTCCCTTGCAGTTGACTAAGGGAAATATTGATGCAGGGTGGATCTTCAATGAAGAGTTGAGGCCTATAAGGGTAGAAGAACTCCCTCTGAATGATTTTTTCTTCGATAATAATAGAAAGGCAATGGTAAAGAGGGAATTCTATCAGGAAGGAGAGTCAACTGCCAAGAAATATAAAGTTACAACTGATGGAAAAGACAACAAGAATGAACAATTCGTGACTGAAATAGCAGGGACATTAGGAGCATACACCACGACAAATCAATTTTCAGTCAAGGTCTTGAAAAACTAGCTGAAACGAAAGAATCGCCTCATCAAGACCCTGGAAGCTAGACTAGCCACAACAACGGAGACTGCCAAAGACCAAGCGAGTGTAGGCATAGAGCAGGCCAGGTTGGCCGATAAAAACGAGATAGAGCTACTCAAGACTAAGCTCGAGCAAGCATAGTTGGTGGTTTGGGATGGTTAGATGCAAGCGAGCTAGCAAAGGGATTTGATCGAACAACTACAGGCTAGGGTGGAGATCGCTAAGAGCAGAATGATAAACATTGTGATGTTCAAATCCCAGGCGATGGAGATCCAGAGCAGAGTCTCTGCGGCCCAACAAAATTTACTCGCCAAGGTAGAAGCAATCTGGGACAACTGTTTGCTAGTCAACCAAGTTTCAGAGAACTTATCTGCTAGAGAAAGGGAAGCTGGAGCAGCTCGGGTCACCTTCCAAGAAGTTGTGATAGCCACAAACAACAGGGGTTCAGGAAGTACTCCCAGGTTCACCATTTCGGAGCAGACCAGAGGAAACATTCTATTAAAAGAATGGGAGCACAACATCGCAGAAGGCAAGCTGCAAGCCAAAAGGGTAACGAATTCCTTAGAAGAGGCCTTTAGTTCTATAGATGGTGATCTTCTAGGCAATGATAGTGGAGGTAATGCTGAGGCATTGATACAAATGAATATGGAAAAAATCTCACTTGATCTAAAGGAAAAAGAGGAAAGAGATTCAGCCGAGATCTCCCAAGTGACTATGGCGGACATAGTCCAAATAGACAAACGTATGATTAAACCAAGCGCGCAGTTATGCGCTATCGAAATCATAGACAAACAGATGGGAGATAGGTTGTCGTAATTAGCCTGAGACTGTTACTCTTTTGAAGCCAACTGTCAAGCAGAACCGTCGAGGCTGATGTCCCAATTGGTTGAAAGATGTGTCACCTATACCGAGCATGTACGAGGACAAACTTCTAGCACCAAGTGAAGACAAAGAAGAAGAAATGGAGCGATTGCTCTCTTCCCTATCATAACCAAATTTTTTTGTAACGATTGAGATTCTATCTTATTGTAAAACTGTATAAATATACCATAGAAAGAAAGAAACAAGGTTGGACCTTTTTGTGTCGATTGTAACAGAGTTTTTACATCTTGAGAGTTAATACAAAGAAAATCTAAAGATTCTCAATTCCATCATGACTGTGTTATGAGTTTTTTTTCTTGTATCTCATATTTCATTTCATTTCATATTCATAACTGATGAATGCTTCGTTATAATTTAGTATGACCACTACTATAGCGAATGAATTTTGGTTTTCTTTAATTGTTTACTGTTTTTCCTCTATACCAGCTATCAGCAGGTGTAAGACTAGTCAACACTTTTAGAATTCTATATATATTTTATGCTACATCGGGTTATTTCCTTACAGTTTTCCTCTCCTGTTTATACGTGAGATTCTCCCTTGATAGGATCCTTACATCATAGACAACTAAATGTTTTTCTCCCACCTCATACATTTTATTAAGATATAACTCAGTTATGGGAAAGATCCTTTGATTTGCGCCCTGTTTTATTTCCAAAACCGTAAATTATCTTTTATATGACCAAATTGAGACAACACTTAATTTCTCTCTGAAGTTTTTCTTAGTTTACTGTTCCTCCATGACTGTCCCTAAACCAACATAGCCCAATATCGAACCCGGATTATCAAATCAAATGCACATTGCCTTAAACCTTTTCGATACTATTCTTAAAACAGCTACTACTGGGGTTGAACTCGAACGTTCATGGGCAGCGATCGAACAAGATATAGCCATCCAAGAACAGTTGGAAGCTAGACAACACCAACGTAGAAATCTTCCTTAGTTTCCTTTGTCGAAGTTTGATGTTTCTCTCTTCTCCACCCTTTACCCACTTTCAGATGCTTAGACACTGTACTTCTAAGCCTTAAGTACAGACTCTGGAACAACATCTTTCTGGCGGCTTTGTCGGGGACCGAAGTTACGAAATCCTTTTCCCTGGGAAAATGACATTTGTATTTTGTTGAAACTGTTACCCTTTGATAGTGAACAAAGAGTACACACCTTTTAAGGATTTCCAATCTTTCACTTGGTGACTCCACAAATAATAAATTGGCATCCGGTCGAAGGAATACCAGACAAAACCTGGATAGTAAGAAGATTACGCCCCTTACCGATCCCGAGAAGATTCTAAAGGCGAGAGGCTCTCTTAAGCCAACCGTTGCAGTTTACAAAATTAAAACCCCACAACTGAAGACTAAGAGTTCTTTTGAACCCTCAACTTCACTCAGTCCTCTCTTTGATACTAAAGTTTTAACGCCAAACTGCTCTGAAGTTAGGAGTGATATTCATCCAACAATCCCCTTAGTACACAAAGGAACATGTCTTTTGGGAAATCTCATCTTTACCTTTTCATTTCAATTTTCTTTGCGCAATATGAATTTTCTTAGGTATCACCTGTTTAAGCCGATTTATTTCTGACAACGAATTTCAGTTTACTTCTCCTGCTTGTTTTGTATGCAGCTGGAATCCTGTAAGAGGCAAATATGAATATTATCGGGGCTATCTGAAATATGTCGAAATTTCATGAATGAAGAAAAAAAAAAGAAAATCAAGAGCAATGATTAAATGAAAAATATATATATGTACACACAAATTTTTACTTTTTATTTATTTATTTTTATTTTTTTTAATCTGGCGACTGTTACGTCATATAATGCTTCAGATATCGCCCGTTGATAGGGGCATTGAGGACTTCTCCATCTATATTTTCCAGTAGGAAAGAATTTTTTCCTTCCAAAGCCGAGACCCTGAATGGCCCATACCAGAGGTGGTCAAATTTACCATGTTTTGCTACTTCTTCCTTTCTTGCATCCCACCTTAACACTAAATCACCTAGGAGGAAATATCTATCCTTTGCTTTGCGGTCGAATAATGATTTCATGTTATCTTGGTACTTCTGCATCTTTTCATCTACTTCGACTCTATGCTGTTGAACCTCGATCAGTTGATTTATCCTTCTGATGACATGATTGGGTTCTTCATTTTGATCTTGCCATAACTTCATCACTGGGAGCGCTAGGTTTATAGGTAGCACAACATCGCTCCCATATACCATCTGAAAAGGTGAAATGCTGATTGACCTTTTTGTGCTTATGTGATTCTCCCACAATGCGTATTTTAAGTGCACATACCAATACCTTTTATTTTCATCCAATACTTTCTTGATTATATTTACCAGGCTCTTTTTAGATGATTCAGCCAATCCATTCCCCTGGGGGTAATATGTTCTGCAATGGCCGAGAACGATGTTATACTTCTGACAGAAATTGGTCATAGCCATAGATTTAAAAGCTTGGGCGTTGTCAGTAATTATCTTTCGGAGGCAACCAAATCTTGCAAAATGTTGTCTTCTAAGAAATCGATTACCACCGAGTCTGTCGCCCTTTTGGTTGGGATGGCTTCCACCCATTTAGTAAAATAATCTGTTGCAGTTAGGATCCACTTGTGTTGAGCACTGGAATGGGGATTAATCTCACCTATGAAGTCTAGACCCCATTGTTGAAATGGGGCTTCAGATTTGACTGGAACTAAGGGCAGTGCCAAGAGCTTTTCTTTACCTGCAAATAGTTGACAAGGGTTGCAGGCACGCACTTTGGCATTAACGTCCGAGAAAAGTTTTGGCCAGTAGTATCCATCCCTCAGAATCTTGTAATCCATAGCTCTCCAAGCATGATGCCCCCCACATATTCCCTCATGAAATTCATCTATAACTCCCTGAGTTTCCGATTCGACTAAACACACTAGTAGGAAACCGAGTGGATCTTTCCAATATAGCTGATTTTCGACGATACAATATTTAACTGCATGGAGTTTTAAAGTCCTGGCTTTAGATGGTGACAACTCATTTGGGCATTTTAGAGTTAGCAGGTACAACACTATGTCTCTGTACCATCCTGATGATATGAACTTCTCTTCGATCTTATTTGGACCTGTTTCCTCATTCAGCTCGTTTAGGTTCATGTCTTCGTCGCCTTCTTGCAGGAATTGATATCTAGGGCTCTGAAATTCGACTCAGCTAAGATTTTGTCCAGGCCTTGCCCTTTTATCAATTTGGTCGGTTTGACTTCCAGATCAAATTCTTGGATTTTGGCGAGCCATCACCCTCTTTTTCTATCATTGTCTGGTTGTACCAATATATCTTTCACAGAACTGGTTGGCACGTACACAATTATCTTTGAGTGTAGTACATACATTTTGAATGCCTTTAATTCTTTTACCATGGCATATGCCTATTTTTATATTATATCATACTTCAGTTATGTGTCTCTAAGGCTCTTGCTGAAAAAGGTGATCGGTTGTTCAAATCCTTCTTTGTTCCTTTGTAGGAGCACCATGGCAATAGTGTGTTCGGAGGCAAATGAGAAGATAAGAAAATCTTTTAGATAGTCGGGGCTCACTAACACAGGTGCCTCACTTATGAATTTCTTGATATGTGTGAACAATGGTTTGGCCTCGGTTTTCCATTTTAATTCACTGTCCTTCTTCAACATACCTGTGATCAATTTTACAATCTCAACAAAATTCAGGATAAACCTTCGTAAAAAATTTATTCTTCCTAAGAAAGATTGAATCTCTTTTACATTTCTGGGAATATTTATAGTATCTATTGCTTCAATCCTCTTAGGATCAATCCTAATTCCATCCCTAGATATGATATGACCCAAAATCTTACCTTCCCGCATGGCGAAATGTGATTTCTTTGGGTTTAAAGATAGACCAAACCTGCGGCATTTTTTGAAAGTTTGTTTAATATGCATCAAGTGTTCTTCATCGGTTTTAGAGAAAACCATCAAATCGTCGAGGTAAATGACTACGAACTTATCCCTTTCTCCTATGAAAGTGATGTCCATAGTGTGCTGGAATGTGGCCCCTGCATTCATCAAACCAAAAGGCATTTTTTCATACATGAACGTACCCCATGGTGTGGTGAAAGCAGTTTTTTCCTTGTCTTGTTCATTCATGGCGATCTGATTATAACCAGAGAAACCATCGATCATAGACATTTGGTTTGCTCCACCTAGCTTTTCTAATACATGGTCTATTTTGGGCAGCAGATAGTTGTCCTTGAGAGATGACTTATTTAAGTTTCGGAAATCCACACATAGTCTGATTTCGCCACTCGTTTTCCTGACCGGGACCAGGTTTGCTACCCAGTTTGAATATCTCAGAGGTACGATTATTTTCGCATCTAAAAGCTTCTTAAATTCTTTTTCGATCACAGGTAACAAAATGGGGTTAATCTATCTAAGCTTTTCCCTAAATGGTTTGACCCCAGGCTTCAAAGGTATCTTGTGATCAATTACGGAAGTGTCATACGTTCTTAACTCATCATAAGACCAGGCGAAAACGTCCTTATACTGTCTGAGTAGGTCTTTATACTTACTTTTTATTTCGGGAGGAAGGAACTTGGATATTTTTACTATCCTGGATTCTGCTTCAGTTCCTATATCACAGTCCTCCACTTCTTCTGGTTGGGGTTGTAGAGTGGATTTTACAGGTACGTCATTCTGATCAAAAAGTCTTTCTAAAGGAATAAATCCTTTCAGAATCTGGTTGTTTTTAAGGACCAGCATATGATGATCCGCAATTTTTTATTGGAAGGCTTTGGGATCTTTCCCTTCTTGCATGATCCATATCGGGTCATTTTGATTTTCTTGGTTTGCGTGAGTTTCAATAAATTCACCCACTGCTTCAAGACATTTCTTGATTTGTTCGTCATCCTCAAAGACCTGCCAATGCTGGATATTGTTTGGTATGGATGGTCTGTGTCTGATTTCTATGTGATACTTCAATTTGAAAGTTGTGGGAGGAGAGAAGGTTGAAGCTACTTTAGCCAATGCATTAGCATGTAAATTCTCTACGCGAGGGATGAAGTGGACATTTACGGACGAGAAAAAGTTTTCCATGAGATCCCAGGCACAATTCCTGTATGATCTTAATCTAGGATGCTTGGCTTGGTACTGTCGGTTTATTTTTTTGACTATTAACTCTGCATCTCCATATACCTCTAAGTTATTTATTTTTAGCTTTTTAGCAGCTTCCAATCCTAAGACCAGTGCTTTGTACTCACATACGTTGTTAGTATAATCTATATCCCACTGCAGTTGGTAGGAAAATGGAACAATGAATTTACCTTTGTGAGCCACTAAAAGCACCCCTGCACCAGCCCCTTCAGAAGATGAGGCACCGTCAAAATACATTTTCCAGACACCGATGCTACATAGATCCTCTGTCATGTAACTTGACTCTTCCTTCTCTACATCGTTTTCCTCCAGACAACCATCTAAACCATCATCAAAAGACAAGATACAATTTCCCAGATCTTGTTCCACAATGTAAATAGGGAAATTGTTTGGGTTTTGAGGATCGCTCACTGTGTATGCTAATCTCGTTTCTCTGTACAACCGAGTAAATTGGCCGCCAAACACTGGAATTGTGGCGAACTTCATATCCAATTGAAGGGAACCCCCCAGCTTGGCTCCCCATGACCTAGGCAATAGAAAGCCATACTTAGGGGGAATATCTACAATAACCACATCCATTAGGATACTCTTAACCGAGACCTGTGCTAGGGTAACTACTAAGTCCTTAATCATTCCCATACACTTAACCCTTCTTGAGTCAAAGGATTAAAGATCTCCATAAGGTCTGGTGATCTGGAGACCCAATTTGTACATAATAATCTTAGGCATAACATTATGGGAGGCTCCAGAGTCTAACATGCAATTATGTAGCAATTGATCATACACATTTAAAGTGATATAAAAGGGAGCAATGGTGTCTTTGGCCCCTTCAAAATGGGGATCGAAAGTGATGTTAGGTTTGTCATCTTCTAGGTTTAAAACATCAGACTGGCTTTCTAGCTCAGAGACACCCATCTCTTTGGTAATATACTTCCGATAAACGAGGTTTTTTGCTAATTCTACCATAGGGATTGGTATCTTAATTTTATTTATCTTGTTTTCAAAACTGAAAGCTCCGCTCACCTTTTCTATTTCTTTGGTTGAGACTTCTGAATCCTTCCTTTCCGACTTATTCGTCTGGACCACTTTATTACTCATGGTCCTGGTTGAAGACGTAATTGTATTAGTTGTTTCGATTCCTTGCGCTTGGGTCTCAACTTTTTCCACTTCAGACTCTTGTGTGCCTACTACTTTCATTTTGTTGTTGGGTAATCAGTTCTCTTCCGGAGTAGGCTCATAAGTTTGACCTCTTTGGAGGATTTTCTTGGGTTGAACAATTGAGATGGGCTTACTCTTAGATCTTAAGTTATACTTGGGTTGGATCTCAGCCATTATCATCTCAGTTTCTTGTTGAGATTCACAAAGGTCAGTATGATCACTTTCTTCACCCTTATTCGACGACTGTTGCGTGTTTAGAGATTTTTCATAATCTTATCGAGTCAGATATGGTTGTGTGCAGTCATCACTGAAGTTTGTGACATCATTATCCAAATCTCTGAAATCTTGAAAATCGTTCGCTCCTATAAAATTTTCGTTCTTTAAGGGAACTTGTATTTTTTTATCTTCGTTTTTTATTTGTCTTTGCTAGTTCGGGGGGTTGGGGTTCCTCTTGAAATAATTTTTTGGGAAAGAATCAGCTTTGGCCTGTTCAAGCTCCATTCTGGATATTTTATTTGACAGTTCTTTAATTACTCTGGCCATATCTTCTACCCTGTCATCTATGGATCTATTAGACCCTGACGGAACAGCTTGTTCTCTAAAGCGTTTAGCTTCTTGGTTTCCTGTTTCTAATATAGCTTTAAGCTTACCCAAAGCCACCATATTAGACTCTATTTCTACCGCATCATCTTGCATTCGATTTAGGGTGGCTCCCCTTCTTTCTCGCAAAAGGAGTGCAAAATCCGGTTCAAAAGCTCCGACGAAAGTTACTTTGGCCGCGGGTTGGGATGTTTAACCTCGGCTAGGATTTTGTTATACAGTTTGTTGAATCTTTGAATAAATTCCATGACTGTTTCTGAATTCTTTTTTCTTAAAGACCCAAATTCGGTTAAATAATATAGATGGTCTTTTCTCTCACCCCATTGTTTGAGGAAAGCATCTTCCAAAGCATCATAAGACAAGATAGATGTTGTAGGTAGGCTTCTAAACCAAGTTCGGACCTAGCCTTCGAAGGTTTGGACAAGAAGTATCGAATATACGTCCTCGTGTTCGATACCTAGGATATCTGCGAATTGATCAAATAAATTAATATGTTCAGCCGCGGTCATATCCCCTTCCCCGATGAATTTTGGTAAATTTTTTATGTAATTTTTGGGAAGGTTGTGTAGAGGGACGGGCAATACTAAGGGAGCATATCTGGCTGCAACTTTCGCAAACACTTTGGGAGGGGGGGCAGGCCCTTGGCCTCCAGCTCCTCCTAGAGGGGCTCCTCCCCCTCCTCCTCCGATAAACCCTCCACCTCCTCCTATAAACCCTCCACCTCCTCCTCCGGTGGTTTCCATCGTTATTTGTGGAAAGTTGTAAAGGGGGTTTCGGAAAATTAAAAGTGAATCTTTATTTTCTTTGCGAAGAGGAAAATCCAACGAGGAAAGATTAGGAATGCGAGGACTCGGTTCCTCGGATTTGCAAGAGACGAAATCAGGAGAACCGACGGGTGTGGAAACCGAATGTGTAACACACTCTTCAGAATTTGGTGAGGTTGAAAATTTTAATTGAAGGAAAGATGGTATGTCAACTGTCGATGGAACTTCAAGAGGGCCCTTTCCTTTGTGTACTAAGGGGATTGTCAGATGAATCTCACTCCTAACTTCAGAGCAGTTTGGCGTTAAAACTTTAGTATCAAAGAGAGGACTGAGTGAAGTTGAGGGTTCAGAAGAACTCTTAGTCTTCAGTTGTGGGGTTTTAAGTTTGTAAACTGCAGTGGTTGGCTTAAGAGAGCCTCTCACCTTTAGAATCTTCTCGGGATCGGTAACAGGCATAATCTGCTTACCATCCTGATTTTTGTCTGGTATTCCTTCGACCGGATGCCAGTTTATTATTTGTGGAGTCACCAAGTGAAAGATTGGAAAGCCTTAAAAGGTGTGTACTCTTTGTTCACTATCAAATGGTAACAGTTTCAACGAAATACAAATTTTGTTTTCCCAGGGAAAAAGATTTTGTAATTTCGGTCCCCGGTAATGGTGCCATAAAGATGTTGTTCCAGAGTCTGTACTTAAGGCTTAGAAGTACAATGTCTAGGCATCCGAAAGTGGGTAAAGGGTGGAGAAGAGAGAAACGTCAACCTTCAACAAAGGAAACTAAAGAAGATTTCTACGTTAGCATTGTCTAGCTTCCAACTGTTCCTGGATGGCTATATCCTGTTCGATCACTGCCCATGAACATTCAAGTTCAACCCGAGTAGTAGCTGTTTTAAGAATAGTATCGAAAAGGTTTAAGGCAACGTGCATTTGATTTGATAATCTGGGTTCGATATTGGGCTATGTTGGTTCAGGGACAGTCATGGAGGAACAATAAACTAAGAAAAACTTCAGAGAGAAATTAAGTGTTGTCTCAATTTGGTCTTATAAAAGAGAATTTATAGTTGTAACACACCCACTATCATATTTTTAAAATTTTGGAAATTAATCTCCCATACATGAAAAATCTCCCTAACTCGCATTAGCGAAATACCAATCCCCGATTCTATATCGGGAATTCGGGGTTTCTAGTGTCAAGATTCATTCGCCCTCAAGACTCGCGTTTCCCTGAATTCCGACACGCTCCCCTACACATTATCTCTCTTGGTTAAGCTCCCGAATCCACAGGACCTACTACCATATGTCCGCGGCCTTATAGCTACCCATCGGGGTTTCGGGGTTTATGATGTCGCAATGCACAGGTCTTCGTAAATTCCGAACCTCCGATCCCCGATGCCACTTGGCTTTGACTCACGGCCCAGTTGGGCCTTCCGACACTTGTCCCTTGCTCTGGCGTATATGGCCCCCACTTCCTAAGATGGCGTGGATGGACACCTGTCCTCCACTGGAATGCTATGACTGTGGGACCGTCGCGTTTCGGGATTTCG
>ML777286.1:2295104-2315343 GCA_009831015.1 Picea engelmannii | reverse complement strand
GCGCTGATCAGGCCTGACGTCCCTACGGATGGGCGGCTCACCCTCCCATCCCTCATCAAGACATCCGCCTACCAGTCTGCGAGCCATTAATTTCGGGGCTAGCGAGCCGCTTTTGGTTCTCCGGGCCAGTGGAGTCCAAATATCGTCTTTAATTCATGGTGGAAGTTAGCGCCCCTTTTTCAAGGTGCCCTCCACCACCATCGTGGTCTCTTTTCCGCACATCCCCTCTCAACAGTCCTACAATATAATTTCATAATGTTATTTACATTCATCGACCTTCTTCATAAGGTCCATTTACAGCACATATTCATGCTTATGAGTTTTGCCATAGTCCTTGGCCAGTTCAGTTATATTTACAATCTGGGGGAAACAGGGTGTTACAATAGTTTCAGAAATAAAATGGGGTGCAAATCAAAGGCTCTTTCCCGTAACTGAGTTATATCTTAATAAAATGTATGAGGTGGAAGAAAAACATTTAGTTGTCTATGATGTAAGGCTCCTATCAAGGGAGAATCTCACATATAAATAGGAGAGGAAAACTGTAAGGAAATAACCCAATGTAGCATAATATATATATATAGAATTTTGAAAATGTTGACTAGTCTCACACCTGGTACAAAGGAAAAACAGTGAACAATTACAGAAAACCAAAATTCATTCCCTATAGTAGTGGTCGTACTAAATTATAGCGAAGCATTCATTAGTTATGAATATGAAATTAAATGAAATATGAGATACAAGAAAACAAACCCATAACACAGTCGTGACGGAATTGAGAGTCTTCAGATTTGCTTTGTATTAACTCTCAAAATGTAAAAACTTTGTTACAATCGACACAAAAAGGTCCAGCCTTGTTTCTTTCTTTCTATGGTATATTTATACAGTTTTACAATAAGATAGAATCTCAATCGTTACAAAAAATTTCGGTTATGATAGGGAGGAGAGAAATGGCTCCATTTCTTCTTCTCTGTCTTCACTTGGTACTAGAAGTTTGTCCTCGTGCGTGCTCGGTATAGGTGACACATCTTTCAACCAGCTGGGATATCAGCCTCGATGGTTCTGCTTGACAGTTGGCTTCAAAAGAGTAACAATATTGGGCTAATTTTAGTAGCCTGTCTCCCATCTGTCTGTCTATGATGTCCATAGCACATAACTGCGTGCTTGGTTTAATCATATATTTGTCTATTTAGACTATGTCCACCATAGTCACTTGGTAGATATCGGCCGAATATCTTTTCTCTTTTTCCTTTAGATCAAGCGATATTTTTTCCATATTAATTTGTATCAATGCCTTGGCATTACCTCCGCTATCAATGCCCAACAGATCACCATCTATAGAACTAAAGGCCTCTTCTAAGGAATTTGTTACCCTTTTGGCTTGCAGCTTGCCTTCTGTGATGCTGTGCTCCCATTCTTTTAACAGAATGTTTCCTCTGGTCTGCTCCAAAATGGTGAACCTGGGAGTACTTCCTGAATCCCTATTGTTTGTGGCTATCACAGCTTCTTGGAAGGCGACCCGAGCTACTCCAGCTTCCCTTTCTCTAGCAGATAAGTTCTCCAAAACCTGGTTGACTAGCAAACAATTGTCCTGGATTGTTTCTACCTTGGCGAGTAAATTTCGTTGGGCCACAAAAACTCTTCTCTGAATCTCCATCGCCTGGGATTTGAACATCCCGATGTTTATCATTCTTCTCTCGAAGATCTCCACCCTAACTTGTAGCTATTCAATCAAATCCCTTTGTTGGCTCACTTGCATCTGACCATCCTGGAACACCAGCTATGCTTGCTTGAGCTTAGTCTTGAGTACCTCTATCTCGTTTTTATTGGCCAACCTGGTCTGCTCTATGCCTACACTCGCCTGGTCTTTGGAAGTCTCCATTGTTGTGGCTAGTCTAGCTTCCAAGGTCTTGATGAGGCGATTCTTTCGTTTCAGCTGGTTTTTCAAGATCCCGACTGAAAATTGATTTGCAGTGGCATATGATCCTAATGTCCCTGCTATTTCAGTCATGAATTTTTCATTCTTCTTGTCTTTTCCATCAGTTATAACTTTATATTTCTTGGCAGTTGAATCTCCTTCCTGATAGAATTCCCTCTTTACCACTGCCTTTCTCTTCTTATCAAAGAAAAACTCATTTGGAGGGAGTTATTCTACTCTTATAGGCCTCAACTCTTCATTGAAGATCCATCCTGCATCAATATTTCCCTGAGTTGACTGCAAGGGAGTAACTGATGTGATAGGTTCTCCGATCTGCTTCACTGATTTTTCTGGAGTAGCAACTAGACTCTTCTTCTTCGGCAGGTCGAGAGTCTTTATCTCAGCTTTTGAACTCTTAATTTTCTCTCCCTCATCCTGGTGTTTTTCTTGATCGGGAGTCACATCCTTAGAGCCTCCGACATCTCTTTGTTTCGCCTCCGCCGTACTTGGACTCTCACCCCGCAACATTATGGGAAGACAACTACGTCGATGTTCCTAGAACTTCAGAAAATCATCTCTTTCCTCGGGTGCCAAGGTTTGTAGAGCTAGAATCTCAGCATAGGACCTTGTGCCTCGGAAAATGTCGTCCGAGGGTGAATTCTTGTGCTCAAATCTCTTGAGCCCGCAACTGGCCAAATGATTGCTCACGAACCTTTTTGGATCGTGCTTCTTATATTCAATGAGGACCAAATTTAGGTCTTCCAGGGCTGCTGCCTCAGCTTTGGCATGCCCGAAATCTAATAAAGAATATGAATTTAAATGAACAGGAAAAGGTTGCCATACCTTCTTTGAGTATCCCTTAAGCTCCTTGCTTATACCACCGATTACTGTTTATCTGGCAACCTCACGAAAATACAGCTTGTCGAGAATGAAAAATGGCAATGCATGCGGGGGAAAAAAAGCCCCAAAAACTCTGTGGTAGGAAAATTTGGCCTCTACATACCAGTCTGCTATACTGCTCAGATTTTTCACTATGCTGTCCGATATCCTAGGTGGCAGGTGACCAAAAAATAGTCACATGTAGAGGCACCATCACCCAGTTGAAGATTTCGTATATGAAATTTGCCGCTTTGTTTTCCCATAATTTTGGATGATAGACGTGTATGGGCTCGTCTTCTGCTGGAGTCCAACTCCAGCTCATTAAGGGAAATGGTGTCAAAAAAAAAACTGCGTCCATAATGTATGCAGACATGAAAAATGAAGACGCCTTCCCGCTCTTTTTCTCCGCCCGATACTCTGTGACCCGACTGGTCAAGCTATCGGACAACATTTTCGCCCAGTTGAAGTTACTACCTTCAGCAACCCAAAATATTAGAGGCACCCACGGAAGAAAAATATGTGAGGTGTCCTCTCTCCCGTATAACCTGCATGTCGTCATGGCTACATACTTGTACTGCGGTTCTAAGGAAGCGATTGAATATATGTCGTGGCTATCAACCCTGAACTTTGAGGCATGTGAAACCCAATCTCTTATTAAACTCGACATGGTTTTATCATACTGTACACATTCCTTCTACTTGAACTCGTCCAAGAATTCGGCACCATATGTATAGTCAGACGTTATGGGTAGCTTATACATGGCTTGTAGATGTTCAGGCCTGAATGTTGCGATGGCAACTTTCTTCTCATTCACGATGGTTCTGGTCGGTATGTCCACATGGTCTAATGCCCATCGGACCATGTCATAATATGGAAGCAATCGTGGCCTGGCTGCTACTTTATGCATTCCGGATTGAATGACGATCTTATACTTGGTGGTTATGTCATCTTTTTCATTGTCGCTGGAGTCATCGGAATAATCCACCAATTCGGCCTGCAGAACATCTGAAACGAACGACCAATTTGGGACTGAGTCGATACTTCGAGGTGAAGTATTAGCAATGTTGTCTAAGCCTTGTCCTGAAACCTCAACACTGGCTTTGGATGCTTTTCGCGGAGCCATGGCTGGAGATTGTGTTTTATCTCTTCTGCGATAGAAATACGTATACATATAGAAGTCATCTCACCGAGAAAATGTGCTATGCGTAATGTAGAAATGAATTTTCTATAATGCATAATTGTTCTATATATATTCAAAAACTGGTACTCTTTTAGATGAAATCTGTCAAATCATGCTCAGAATTAAATTTAACCATAAAAACCCGAGCTTTATTCATCGATTTTCCCTATTTCCTAATTAATGCCATAAATTTTGACGGTTTGAAGTGTCAGTTGGCGTATGAAAGAAATAAGGTTACCTCTTAAATCATGCAAACATCAAGAAGCGGGATGTATTGATTTAGCTAAATTAATCCGTCTTTACCAACGTTAATTAATCTTTCGCCACTCGTTGTATCTGGAATTTTGCTTTAACACTTTGAACCTCTAACACCCGAGATTGCGATGATTGACTTTGGTTAATAAAAATGTAATCTTGATTAGGGGCTTAATTAATTATGTAATTATTATATTCGCCGTATCGTGACTCGGAGCTTCGAAGGTAAGTTTCCGGGAAGTTTGCATGCCGAGCTGCGAAACCGCGAGATCACGATAATATGACTTAATTAAAAAGGGAAGATAAACTCGGATTAAGTGATTAATTAATTACGTTTATATCCTTATCGTGATTTCGCGAGTTGGGGTTTAGACGGTGTAACTTTTTAAAAAGAAAACGTCGAGTGACGAATTGCCAACAGAACTTTTACCATGGTTTGGCTTTTACTTTTAACCTTGACACGGGTTACTAAAATAAGGACTTTGTGTTCTCGGTTATCGGGGCTATGACAATAAACTTTTGGATTTGGTGAACGCCGAGGTGTGAAAACCCGATGACGTTTAATCATGGATTAGGAAAACTTTACTCCCGTTATTTCCCTGGGTAAAAAATTAAAATGATTTCGTCGTTTCATTGCTCAGAACGTGTGAACTACATGATTTATAGCATTCGACCTATGAGATCCTGGGGTAGAACAAAAGAGGAAACATTTTTACGAAAGGTAGGACTCACCTCGAGAGTATAATAATCATCGTTTCTCGCGTGATAAAGCTTCAGAGATTTTGAAACCACAGAGGGAAAATACGAAAACCATCTTTCGATTTTGAGCATTAATTATGAAATTTGTGACAGGCTAGAAAAACAAAGGCGGCTCCAACAGTATGTATAGGAGATTTTGTTCCTGGTGACTAGTTATATTGGTGTTGATCTTGACCAATTTCTCCTGCATCCCATGGGATCTCGATTGAGGCTTCATAGTTCTTGTCCAAGTAGTCTAGCTTATCCATTGTAGCTTTGTGTTGCATGTTCAAAGTGTCCAAAATGACCTTTTACTGAATGCCATGCTCTTCCTGTACTTAGGTGATGATTGATTTAATGTTCTAGTGCATATTAATATTCTAGAAATATTTGGTATCCCTATCGTGAGAAAATCCAATATCTGGTACCCAATCCATTAATTCGACATTAATAGCCTCCGACGATGTGTTGGGTCATTTCTCCCTAATTTTTCTACTCAATGATTTGGCTTCCTTCTTTGCCTTGGTTGGATTCTTGGAGGACGAACCATTGTAATTTTTGTAGGATCGAGGCTTGCCTATCCTCTCCATCCTAGCTGATTTATCCTCCTCGATTCCCTTCCTTCCCATGCTTAAATAATTTTTTTGTCGCTCCTCAATGATACGGAAAATAACTAGGATGGGATACATATATCATCTTCAAAAGATATAGATATAATCTCCCAATGGTCATTGTGAACCTTAGGCTTGGAGGTAACGGTTTTTCCCCCTTTTCCAAAATATCCACAACACCTTCCATATGCCTATGCACCTCTAGTACTAGAAGAAAATTTCCCACGTTACCTCATTTTTTTTCAAATTCTTAGTCACCCTAGAGTGAATTTTTTGAGGTCATAGGAACTAAGATGCTCATGCCTGAACCACTTGAGTCATTATATGTGATAGCAATCAAAAGAAACAATAACCATAAGCCTTGGAGCTAGAGCACCCCTTCCATGCAAAGTATTCATTGTTAGACCAACACAAATGATGCTAACAATGACTTTCAACTATTGAAACTGAGCTATTATGATGACGAGGAGGAGAGTAAATGTGATACTAATCAATGGACTGGGGAGTAGACATAGGTCCTTCCCATAAACCTCATAGGTGTTTCATCATGCACTTTCCTTTCCCCCTAGGATCTAAATGGATAGGCCTCATGCCTACCCTTAATTTGCATCCTTAACACCCTATACAAGGTGGCTCAAATATGTTATATAGGACTAAAAATATAATAAATTCATTGCAAGTTTATATATATATATATATATATATATATATATATATATATATATATGATGATGATGATGATGATGATGATGATGATGATTAACGTCCACTGAGACCAATTGGTCTATCAGACATTAAGAAGGGGAAATATTACTTCAATTTCTTTAAAATTGTATTTCTATGCTAAAAACACATTGAGAGAAGCATTCTAAGATCACCATATTTTTTTATGACTTAGGAGGTTAGGGAGGTAGGTAATGTGAATGATATTTTTAAATTGGGATCTAATATGGGTATAGGTAGGGCAATCCAAGAGGAAGTGCTTTTCACCTTCTACCTGCTTAGTGTCACAAATGTGACATATTCTCTCATCCCATGGTGTTTTGGGAGTTGACCAATGTCCAGTTTCACTATCTAGCTTGTGAATGTTTGTTCTTATTTTAGCAATGTTGGTTTTCTTCTTTGCACTTTTCAAAACTGAGAGGTAATTTTGATCTTCTAAATTAGAGTTGATCACCTCCTTGTAGTATCTTAATTTCCTTTTATCCACTAATTCTTTATCACACCACATATTGTCCTTAAATTTAAAAGTGACAATATTTGTAATATACACATTAAAACAATAAAGCGATATCAATTATTAGTAGAAAAATATAAGACAATTTTATGTGGCACCATTCTCAACTAATTTTTTTTATCAACCAACATAAATTTATTTTAATTATAAATCTTTTAAATATCAAAAAATCTATATTTAAATTATTTTTAATATTTCTTGATATTTAATAAATTATATATATATATGGTAACATTTGGAGGATGAACATGAAAAAGGAGACAAAGAAATGTCCATCTCTTTAAGTTAGGATATATATATATATATATATATATATATATATATATATATAACTGGTAACATTTGGATGATGAACATGAAAAAGGAGACAAAGAAATGTCCATCTCTTTGAGTTAGGATACACTTCTTATATATTTTTCAGCAAAAGTCAACATATCATAAACATGAAAAAGGAGAGACAAAGAAACTACAATTCTAATCCATTTCTTTCAGTTCGGATACATTTCTTATGTATTTTAACAATAGTCGGTTGAAGTAGGTAAGGACTTAAACGAAATAATTCTTGTATTTTAAACTTCAACCATTTTAACGTTTAGTCATCTCACGGAATAACACGAGGCCTGACGAACCAATGAGCCCCACCCCCCATATATATATATACTCCAAACGTTTAATATATATATTATTTGATGATGAATTTGTTTCCTTAAACATTTTAGTTGATAGTCTTCAAGTCCATGGTTGTTAATGGTATGAATGGTATGAATTTTAGTTGATAGTCTTCAAGTCCATGGTTTCAAGTCCCCACTTGATGTTGACAAACTTAAGTCAACAAGTATTCACAATATCTAAAAATAGTTCAAGAGGTTCATGATTGAATTCCAATTGCTTATTCTACGTTATGTGAGAAAATTATTTTTATGAAATAATTATTTAACAATCTCAAATGAAGGTTCTCATGTGGTTATCTCTATGAGTGAATGTGGTCCAAGTTCGTGACTGGATTTGTATAAGTTAAAATGTTACCACATTGTTTTCCTGTTACATGTAGCTATACAATATTTTAATGTTAATGTGGTCAAAGTTTGTGAATTGAGTTGTATAAGTTAAAATTTTACCATATGATAATGTTTTCCTATTACATGTCGCTATACAATATTTTTATAGTATAAAATTCAGATACCTTTAATACTTTTAATAATATTTCTTTTTTCATATATATATAAATTCAGATACCTTTAATACTTTTAATAATATTTGTTTTTTCATATATAATATATATAAATGGTTAAGACTAAGTTAGACATTAAATTAGTGTATGAGGTTCTCTTCTTTGTGGGACAAGGGACCTGGGATGCTTTATGTGTAGCGATTTGACTATTAAAGTTTACAAAGGTATACATACTCTACGCTTCTTTGGATTTGAACCTATAACCTCCAAGGAGGAAACACATGTTCTTAACCATTAGGCCTACTTGAGTATATATATACATATATATCAAAATCCAGTAGAGTGATTGCATTTCGAGGGTTTCATTTTGTAAGGAAGCCAAGGATCGAAATTCATGGTAGTCAGGAGGAGACACACAAAAAAGTCCAGCCATGTTAAGGGTTGGTGTGGCTTATATGCCCCTAGGTCATAGTTTCTTAGACAACAAGTTAGTCTCGTAGGAAACAAACTCTCTCTCTCTCTCTCTCTCTCTCTCTCTCTCTCTCTCTTCATTGAGCAAATTATAACTCATAAAAAATATAAAGTTTAGTTTTTTTTCACTGAAACAAATAGAAATTATATTGAAGGGGAGCTATGACTGCATTGTACAACATTTCAATGCAATTTAGCAAATGAGTCTAGATCTAAAGTTTCAAAAAGAAAATATGCAAGGGGAATATCAAAGACCTGCCTTGCTTTTAGATTCCCGCCCAAAACTAATTATTTTGGTGTTGTAGATCTTAATAAACTATCCTAAGATATATATTATTGTACAAAACATAAAACTTGGGAGAATTATTTGAAATTCTGTTTGCATTGGACATTTTGTATTTTCTCTTCAACAACCATGAAATCTTGAACTTGATGGACTATGTCATCTTCCATGACTTGTTCTTTGAGACAACCCAAACAGGTTTTAGGAATTCTTGCTATATCAAAGATTCATTGAGAAAACATGTTTTATTTGGAGGTCAATCTTCCTATCTATGCATTCTGCATTGCATTTTTTAGTTGTATATCTTCATTTGTAGCCTTAAAAGGTTTACATTGAGAATACCTATTTTCTTTGAGAAGATAAATTGTATCTTGAAGGTGTTCATTCTAACTGCACAATGTACTTACTATCTTTTTTAATTCTACCAGGTTTCATTGTTCACATCCACATGGCTTATTGTGCTTTGCCATACCACCAAAAAAATTCCAAGCAATATATTGTTCTTCACTGAGTATCACTCCACCACTTAAAACTCTATATAAGTATCTCTGAACCCTAGTAATGTCATTTTTGTTCCTAAGAAGTGACAACTAATTCTCCACTTCGAGCCATCATAGGAATTAGAATACTAGATCTCACCTCAAAGAAAACCAACTACTTGGGACATACATTCCACCCATACATAGACTTATTGTTCCAGATCACAATATCAAGTCACCCCCGAACTGGGTCTAAGAATCCACAAGAAAAGGGTGTCTCTCATTACACACTCACAACTAAGATATTCCCACAACACATTGGCATTCTCCTATAGCCATCCCTAATTTCCTCTAGCTCTCTTCCTCTTGACCTGCCTAGCCCAAGGAGTGTACCCCTTCACTGCCCTCAGTCCATTTTGTGTCCCATTCGTTTATCAGGGTCTCTCTGTCATAGGTAACTAGGAATCTCACTACTGGGAGCTCACTACTAGGAAAACTACCAGAAAAACAGCAAGAAGAAGCTTGTTTCTCTAGTGTAACTTACACACGAGTTCTCTTTTCAGGCCTAGCAACTTGGTTCTTCTACAAGCCTGACAACTTGCTTCTCCAGTATTTGACTCAAAAAACACTCCATATTTCTCCCGACCTTCTTACTCCAACTCCAATGCTCTTCTTCCCTATTCTCTTCTTATTATTCATGCAAAAAACATACCTCTAAAAATTACATGTTCTTCCCATATGAACTTCCTCTTTTTCCCAAGCTAGTTGACTGCTCAATATGCTCAATGTTGATTGTACTTCAACCCCATGCTCCCAATAAATATGGTATGTGACTTTCTACACCCACCCTCTTACAATATTTTAATGATTGGGATCTTATGCACTCAACCCAAAAAATAGAAGGTTGTCCCCAACGAATAATAAAATTTAGAAATCTTGGTTTGGATTAATACCCATAAATAATTCACCTTGAATGCCTCTTAGACACTCCTCTCTTTTTTCAAAAAATTATCCCCCATATCTGTCCATGTCCCTCAATAGTTGGTATCACATTTCATAATAGCTTGGAAGGCTTAAAAATTAAAGTAAATCTATATTTTTGTTTTTATATGATAGGGAACTTCTTTAACACTCTAGTGCTACAATATTGAACAACAAAATTTAACAATCACATAATATATCTATAAATTCCATAACTTGAATTTAGGGTAAAATGATAATAATTTCAGATTTACCTCTTGAAGAAGAAGGTCATCCTCCTACAACAACTTGCCTGAAAATGCCTTCCTGAAACTGTTTCCTCCTAGCTATCTAGGAGCATATCCTCTCCAACTCGCTAGCTCTAGAAAATTAGATTCCTTCACCCCTGAGCCCAAAATCCTAGCAACTAGTCCACTAGCCCAAAATCCCTCCAGGATTTACCTCCAATTCTCCTTCTCAAATCTCCCTTCCTCTCCTCTCAAACCTCCCTCTCTAATGCACCCAACCCCCTTCCTTATCCTCCTCCATCCAGCGACTCCCTACCCCCTCATAACTTTTCCATCTGCCTTATATTTTTCATTAATTTCGTACCCACCCTTAATAAAATAAATTAATAATTTGTTTAATTTTTGCATTAATGAATTTAAAAGATAATATAAAATTCGATCAACTCAATTTTTAATTGAATTAATTTAAACTAAATTAGCCATAATAATTAAAAGTAATTAACTAGGTTCTACATAGACCCACCCTTCAAGGAACTTCATCCCAAAGTTATAGTAACTTACAATACAACGATAATAATAACATGATTCATACATCTCAATTAGATACACACATCATCAACTTAAACATTCATAAATACTAGTATACATGTGCAAAGCATGTATGCATAGCTAGCACATACAAGACTCGCACGTGTACTAATGACAATAATTATCACATCTAATGCAATTCATGTATGCTTCCAATCCAATCAACAATTCTATTCATTCCATAAAGTATGGTAAACCATTTAAAATATTTGCATAATCCTTCCATTTTAATAATTTAACACAAATGGCATTCACTTCGATAATTGTAGTTTAGTTAAGGTTTTTTTTTAAGGAAACCAAGCAACTCCACTATAATATTAAAACTCCACACACTCTCAACTACTTTTAATCATACTTCCTCCCTGACCTACTTCAATATTCCATCCCTATCCTCCCTCTGTTGGACTATCCTGGAGCATCAACTATATTGACCTAACTCCATATAGAACCCATAAGCGAAAGTGTCAACTACCTTGACCAAGCTTCCTCGATAGGTAACTAGTAGTCATCATGACATGTCTATGGGAGCATGATCTAGCATCATCCTCCCATGACTCCAGGTTTAGGAGGATACATGGTGGGAAATTCCTCCACCCCTCCTAATAGAACTAGGGTCAACACCCTATCATGGACTATACAATGGAATTGTGTTGATGGGATTTTGTCATCGTATATTCAGTTTCAAGAAAGTTTGCTAACTGAAAAACCTGCACTTTCCCACATATCATAGCAATGCATTTGAACCAACATCACTTCACATACATATATTTATACCATACTATTTCTTGGTTGATATTCACGACATCAATCCTTTATTCCTTTGGCTATTTCATATCCCATTAACCTGCATATTAGTTATAACACAAACTCATAAACATCCATACATTATTATCATGTAAATGCATTTAATGATATCATTAATTCGGTATCAACGTACCAACAAATTTAAATGTCGAAATTTTCAAGCTAGAAACAGGTTTCATAATATCCATCATAATTCAAATAATGCTAAACATTCATAGAATTGGCATTCACATAGGTCCATATGTCTAAAATTTCAAGTGTATCTATTGGACATATTGACATTGATGTCAACAGCCGATGTCTTTACGTTATAATGATGCATTGGTATGAACAATATTTTTGTTTTTATATGATAGGGAACTTCTTTAACACTCTGGTGCTACAATATTGAACAACAAAATTTAACAATCACATAATATATCTGTAAATTCCATAACTTGAATTTAGGGTAAAATGATAATAATTTCATATTTACCTCTTTAAGAAGAAGGTCATCCCCTTGCAACAACTTGCTTGAAAATTCCTTCCTGAAATTGTTTCCTTCTAGCCATCTAGGAGTATATCCTCTCCAACTCCCTAGCTCCAGAAAATTAGATTCCTTGGCCCCTCAGCCCAAAATCCTAGCAGCCAATCCACTAGCCCAAAAATCCCTCTAGGATTTACCTCCAATTCTCCTTCTCAAATCTCTCTTCCTCTCCTCTCAACTCTCCCTCCCTATTGCACCCAACCCCCTTCTTTATCCCCTCCATCCAACTACTCCCTGCCCCCTCATAACTTTTCCATCCACCTTATATTTTTCATTAATTCCTTACTCACCCTTAATAAAATAAAATAATAATTTGTTTAATTTTTGCCTTAATGAATTTAAAAGATAATATAAAATTCGATCAACTCAATTATTAATTGAATTAATTTAAACTAAATTAACAATAACAATTAAAAGTAATTAATTGGGTGCTACATAGACCCACCCTTCAAGGAACTTCATCCCAAAGTTATAGTAACTTACAATACAACGATAATAATAACATGATTCATACATCTCAATTAGATGCACACATCATCAACTTAAACATTCATAAATACTAGTATACATGTGCAAAGCATGTATGCATAGTTAGCACATACAGGACTCGTACGTGTACTAATGACAATAATTATCACATCTAATGCAATTTATGTATGATTCCAATCCAATCAACAATTCTATTCATTTCATAAAAATAGTAAACCATTTAAAATATTTGCATAATCCTTCCATTATAATAATTTAACATAAACGACATTCTCTTAGATAATTGTAGTTTAGTTAAGATTTTTTTTTTTAAGGAAACCAAGTAGCTCCACTATAATATTAAAACTCCACACACTCTCAACTACTTCGAATCATCCTTCCTCCCTAAACTACTTCAATATTCCATCCCTATCCTGCCTTTGTTGGACTATCCTGGAGCATCAACTATATTGACCTAACTCCATATAGAACCCGTAAGCAGAAGTATCAACTACCTTGACCAAGATTCCTTGGTACGTAACTAGTAGTCATCATCACATGTCTATGGGAGCGTGATCTAACATCGTCCTCCCATGACTCCAGGTTTCAGAGCATACATGGTGGGAAATTCCTCCATCCCTCCTAATAGAACTAGGGTCAACACCCTATCACGGACTATATAATGGAACTGTGTTGATGGGATTTTGTCATTGTATATTCAGTTTTAGGAAGGTTTCTAACTGAAAAACATGCACTTTCCCACATATCATAGCAATGCATTTGAACCAACATCACTTCACATTCAAATATTTATACCATACTATTTCTTGGTTGGTGTTCATGACATCAACCCTTTATTATCATTATCCTTTGGCTATTTCATATCCCATTATCCTGCATATTAGTTATAACACAAACTCATAGACATCCATACATTATTATCATGTAAATTCATTTAATCATATCATTAATTCGGTAACAACGTACCAACAAATTTAAATGTCAAAAATTTCAAGTTAGAAACAGGTTGCATAATATCCATCATAATTCAAATAATGCTAAACATTCATAGAATTGACATTCACATAGGTCCATATGTTTAAAATTTCAAGTGTATCTGTTGGACATATTGTCATTGATGTCAACAGCCGATGTCTTTACGTTATAATGATGTGTTGGTATGAACAATATTTTTGTTTTTATATGATAGGGAACTTCTTTAACACTCTGGTGCTACAATATTGAACAACAAAATTTAAGAATCACATAATATATCTATAAATTACAGAACTTGAATTTAGGGAAAAACGATAATAATTTCAGATTTACCTCTTGAAGAAGAAGGTCATCCTCCTACAACAACTTGCCTGAAAATGCCTTCCTGAAACTATTTCCTCCTAGCCATCTAGGAGTATATCCTCTCCAAATCCCTAGCTCCAGAAAATTAGATTCCTTGGCCTCTCAGCCCAAAATCCTAGCAACCAGTCCACTAGCCCAAAATCCCTCCAGGATTTACCTCCAATTCTCCTTCTCAAATCTCTCTTCCTCTCCTCTCAAATATCCCTTCCTAATGCACCCAACCCCCTTCCTTATCCCCCTCCATCCAACTACTCCCTGCCCCCTCATAACTTTTCCATTCGCCTTATATTTTTCATTAATTCCTTACCCACCCTTAATAAAATAAAATAATAATTTGTTTAATTTTTTCATTAATGAATTTAAAAGATAATATAAAATTCAATCAACTCAATTATTAATTGAATTAATTTAAACTAAATTAACCATAATAATTAAAAGTAATTAACTGGGTGCAACATAGACCCACCCTTCAAGGAACTTCGTCCCAAAGTTATAGTAACTTACAATACAATGATAATAATAACATGATTCATACATCTCAATTAGATACACACATCATCAACTTAAACATTCATAAATACTAGTATACATGTGCAAATCATGTATGCATAGCTAGCACATACAGGACTCGCACATGTACTAATGACAATAATTATCACATCTAATGCAATTCATGTATGCTTCCAATCCAATCAATGATTCTATTCATTTCATAAAGAATAGTAAACCATTTAAAATATTTGGATAATCCTTCCATTATAATAATTTAAAACAAGCGACATTCACTTAGATAATTGTAGTTTAGTTAAGATTTTTTTTTTTAAGGAAACCAAGCAGCTCCACTATAATATTAAAACTCCACACATTCTCAACTACTTCTAATCATACTTCCTCCCTAACCTACTTCAATGTTCCATCCCTATCCTTCCTCTGTTGGACTATCCTAGAGCGTCAACTATATTGACCTAACTCCATATAGAAACTGTAAGCGGAAGTCTCAACTACCTTGACCAAGCTTCCTCGGTAGGTAACTAGTAGTCTTCATCATATGTCTCTAGGAGCATGATCTAACATCGTCCTCCCATGACTCCAGGTTTCGGAGGATACATGGTGGGAAATTCCTCCACTCCTCCTAATAGAACTAGGGTCAACAACCTATCATGGATTATACAATGGAACTGTGTTGATGGGATTTTGTCATCGTATATTCAGTTTCAGGAAGGTTTGCTAACTGAAAAGCCTGCACTTTCCCACATATCATAGCAATGCATTTGAACCAACATCACTTCACATACAAATATTTATACCATACTATTTCTCGGTTGATGTTCACGACATCAACCCTTTATTATCATCATCCTTTGGCTATTTCATATCCCATTAACCTACATATTAGTTATAACACAAACTCATAGACATCCATACATTATTATCATGTAAATGCATTTAATCATATCATTAATTCGGTATCAATGTACCAACAAATTTAAATGTCAAAATTTTCAAGCTAGAAATAGGTTGTATAATATCCCTCATAATTCAAATAATGCTAAACATTCATAGAATTGACATTCACATAGGTCCATATGTCTAAAATTTCAAGTGTATCTGTTGGACATATTGTCATTGATGTCAACAGCCGATGTCTTTACGTTATAATGATGCATTGGTATGAACAATATTTTTGTTTTTATATGATAGGGAACTTCTTTAACACTTTGGTGCTACAATATTGAACAACAAAATTTAACAATCACATAATATATCTATAAATTCCATAACTTGAATTTAGGGTAAAATGATAATAATTTCAGATTTACCTCTTTAAGAAGAAGGTCATCCTTCTGCAACAACTTGCCTGAAAATGCCTTCCTGAAACTGTTTCCTTCTATTCATCTAGGAGTATATCCTCTCCAACTCCCTAGCTCCAGAAAATTAGATTCCTTGGCCCCTCAGCCCAAAATCGCAACAACCAGTCCAGTAGCCCAAAATCCCTCCGGGATTTACCTCCAATTATCCTTGTCAAATCTCTTTTCCTCTCCTCTCAAATCTCCCTCCCTAATGCACCCAACCCCCTTCCTTCTCCCCCTCCATCTAGCTACTCCCTGCCCCCTCATAACTTTTCCATCTGCTTTATATTTTTCATTAATTCCTTACCCACCCTTAATAAAATAAAATAATAATTTGTTTAATTTTTGCATTAATGAATTTAAAAGATAATATAAAATTCGATCAACTCAATTATTAATTGAATTAATTTAAACTAAATTAACCATAATAATTAAAAGTAATTAACTGGGTGCTACATAGACCCACCCTTCAAGGAACTTCCTCCCAAAGTTATAGTAACTTACAATACAACAATAATAATAACATGATTCATACATCTCAATTAGATACACACAACATCAACTTAAACATTCATAAATACTAGTATACATGTGCAAAGCATGTATTCATAGCTAGCACATACAAGACTCATACGTCTACTAATGACAATAATTATCACATCTAATGCAATTCATGTATGCTTCCAATCCAATCAACAATTCTATTCATTTCATAAAGAATAGTAAACCATTTAAAATATTTTCATAATCCTTCCATTATAATAATTTAAAACAAGCGACATTCACTTAGATAATTGTAGTTTAGATAAGATTTTTTTTTAAGGAAACCAAGCAGCTCCACTATAATATTAAATCTCCACACACTCTCAACTACTTCTAATCATCCTTCCTCCCTAACCTACTTCAATATTCCATCCCTATCCTTCCTCTGTTGGACTATCCTGGAGCGTCAACTATATTGACCTAACTCCATATAGAACCCGTAAGAAGAAGTGTCAACTACCTTGACCAATCTTCCTCGGTAGGTAACTAGTAGTCATTATCACATGTCTATGGGAGCGTGATCTAGCATCATCCTCCCATGACTCCATGTTTCGGAGGATACATGGTGGGAAATTCCTCCACCCCTCCTAATAGAACTAGGGTCAACATCCTATCATGGACTATAAAATGGAACTGTGTTGATGGGGTTTTGTCATCGCATATTTAGTTTCAGGAAGGTTTGCTAACTGAAAAACCTGCACTTTCCCACATATCATAGCAATGCATTTGAACCAACATCACTTCACATACAGAGATTTATACCATACTATTTCTCGGTTGATATTCACGACATCAACCCTTTATTATCATTATCCTTTGGCTATTTCATATCCCATTAACCTGCATATTAGTTATAACACAAACTCATAGACATCCATACATTATTATCATGTAAATGAATTTAATAATATCATTAGTTCGGTATCAACGTACCAACAAATTTAAATGTCAAAATTTTCAAGATAGAAACAGGTTGCATAATATCCATCATAATTCAAATAATGCTAAACATTCATAGAATTGACATTCACATAGGTCCATAGGTCTAAACTTTCAAGTGTATCTGTTGGACATATTTTCATTGATGTCAACAACTGATATCTTTACGTTATAATGATGCGTTGGTATGAACAAAGAGATAAAAATCTATGTACAAAATGACTAACAAATTAAGAGCTCAGGAGGGTTAGCGATTGAAGATCAGAAGCTTAGAAGAGATGATGCAGATGAAGCTCGAAAGGGAAAGCACAGTTCAAAAACATGATCGGGATAGAAATCCCCACAGGACAAACCAAGACCGTTGGATACGCAAGCGCCAGATCAAGGGAAAGGATTTATTGTGGAGCGCGAAGGGAGAATTAAACTACACACTATTTCTAATCCCACAATTAGTCTAGATCGTCAAATCTCATTGACTCAAAGATCGACGACTATGGTTGATCCACCAAATGATCATATTAAGTCATGAATGTTGGATAGGCATGCACCAAATCAAGGGAAGGGATTGAGTGCAGAGCGTGAATGGATAATTAATCTATACAATATTTCCAATCCCATAATTATTCTATATCATCAGATCTCATCGATTCAAAGATCGATGACTGTGGTTAACTCACCAACAATCACACAACTTCAATTGCAGATTTTGGGAGATGAATTAAACCACACACAAGTTACAGTTCCACAATCCACATCGATCATTGGATCAAGTTAAGTGGAAGGATAGGATAAGAAAAGATGAAGACCATTCGATATGAAGTCTCAAAGTAAACGAGGATTGTCCGATCTATTCAGAGAATGCAAAGGTAGCAGTGGTCAACAGGGATGATTTTAGGGGCTAAATTTCGTTGATGGGCTAATTTTCCATGGTTTTTCCAAAAACGAGATTCGCTATTTTAAAAATGATTCACCCAAATTCTATAGGATAAAATTATTTTACCTTAAAAATCGCTAAAATTTTATAAAAACTATACAAAATACTTAGAAATTTGAATATTTTTAAAAAACATATCGCCAAACATTTATAGTTGACATATGAAGGATTAGTAATATTCGCCAAGGTTTCTACATTTTAAAATAAATTTCCATCCTTAAAATCATCCCTGGTGGTCAACTTCGACATTGACCACTTCGGGAGAAAAGGTTGAGAACAAGTAAGATCACCCGAGGGTTGAAATCCCAAAGTAAATGTGAACCGTTTGATATGAAGAACACGTTGGGAGATATCAAGACCATCATATCATGTTAAATGGAAGGACAAAGTAAGCCACAAATGTCTCAAAATAGACGTAATTCGTTCGATCAGTGGAACACTTCGGAAAGTATTCGGACCATTAGATCAAGGAGAAGAACATGTGCCATATGAAGAGATCTATGTCAACAAGGACATGTGGCATAATCAGATGATGAAAAGTGTCAAGGTCCCATAGGTAATTTAAGCATATGTAAGCCACGAATCCAGGTGACATGTGGAAACCAGCCAGGAAGTGCCACATGAACAAGTGACATCAGCAAGTTATGTCACTTCGAGAGATTTTGCTTTGGGAGTTTCACCACTAGGAAATTCCCTAAGTCTCGAAGTCCCGAAGTGGCCATGAGTTGTCTGATATGAAGAAAATTTCGAGAGCATTATTAACCATTGAAGATTATGGAAATGCATCTTTTATTCAGGATATTTGTAAAGAGGATGGAAGTCTTGAAGGATGAAATCCCGAAGTACCGACATTCGTCCATCTCATCAAAAGATTAAAACATGACCATTTATTTTGATAAGTGGTCAAGCACTCGCTTGGCCTAGTGCCTGGTTACCAATTGAGTTCGTATGGAATAAAGATACAAAGGGAGAAAGAAGAATAAATTAATAATCCCATGGTCCTGTGCATATGGTTATATGTAAATGGTTTGATGGAAGCACCTCAACAGAACTCAGCTTTTGCAGTATTTGTAGAGATTTGGAATCAATTTAAAAAGGAAATCGATCCATACCTGTGATCAATTTAAAAACATGTTAGATGGTTGTTAAAATAATGTGTGGTTATGAAAATTCATGTTAATGACTATGTTACTTAAAAACAAGGGTTATGTAATATTAAATGAACATACATATTGTTTGTTAAGAGTTGTGTCGAAAAATTCAAAAGCTTATAAATATGCCAATAAGTGAATTAGAAAAGTGTGCATGTCAATTTCTTATTGAAGATTAAGAACAAAAGGAGATAGAGCAGTATTTATGGAATCCAGTATTTTAAATAGAATACATTTATTGGACTGCAATAGATACATTGAAGATTAAATGAAAAAACCAAAGAGAGGAGCAGTCATGACATGATACATAAGTTTTTCCAGATTCAGAAATTAAGGGTGGTTGGGCAGTGCAAGGGAAAGTTGGAGCCTGCAGAGGAGTAGGTTATTCCTTGTTAGTTGTAGTTGACTAAATAGGGGGTTGTAACCTCCTACCAATTGGTGCTAGTGAACAAGGGTATGGGTGAATCTTGATCAGTGGGTGCTGATCTAAGAGGAAGAACATCTTTCTTCTATGTAACTTGTAAAACATAATTTTGCAGTTAATAGAAAAGTGTTTGTGGTTTTCCCAATTGGGTTCCACGATAAAATATTGTGTTAAAATATTGATTGCATTAACAAAATAAAAATAGATAAAATTTATTGTGTCATTG
>ML777286.1:2250583-2291682 GCA_009831015.1 Picea engelmannii | reverse complement strand
TTAGTGACAAGATTTGGTCCTTCATTTGGTATCAGAGAAAGGTTACCTTCAACACAGTCTAACAACTAGAAGGTAGATCCTGAAGAGGAGATCAACATGTTGGGACTTGTTATGAGGGTTAAATTTCTCATTTCTCAATTGGATCTGAGAACTAAAAGATGGGTCTTGTAACAGAGAGTTGGTTCTCTCATAATTGTTTGAATATGAAATTTAAAGATTGATCTTATGTTTTCATTCAAGTTAAATAAACAACTACAGTATTTATTATTATATATATATTGATTGAGAAAATGAAATTAATATTTGTTGTTCAGTTAGTTTGTGAAAAGTGGAAAATTGTCCAAAATGTTTTGACACTGATTCACCCCCCCTCTTAGTGTCAAGTATCCATTTCAAAGATTGGTAACAGTATCCGCAGTGGAAGAAGTAGAATTTATATAGTGGTATACATGGAATCCTATAGAAATGAAAGGGGGAGAGATCTTTTCAAGAAGAATTGTCCCTTCAGGAAAAAATGGGAAGAGAAGTTAGAAGTAGAGAGAGAATATTGATCGGGGGAGTCATTTGGTTATGAAAATAAAAGTATGATTGTAGGAAGAGTTACCTGGGTTCATATTTTGGTTAGCAACATTCATATAGACAAATCATTACCATAGGGGGAACGATCCTTTTCCATTGATGTCAAAGGGGGAGAGTAACTTGATAAGAGAAAAACATCATCGCAGGGGGAGTTTGTGTATGAAGTTAGAGTGTTTCCCTCAATGACAAAGGGGGATATTGTTGGACATATTGTCATTAATGTATTGTGATTGATGCCAACAGTCGATGTATTTACATTATAATGATGAGTTGGTATGAGCAAAAAGATGAAAATACATGTACAAAAGGACTAACAAATTAATAGATCAGCAGGGTTAGAAACTGAAGATTCGAAGCTCAGAAGAGATGACACACATGGAGATCATAAGGGAAAGCACAGTGAAAAAACATGATCAGAATTGAAATCCCCATAGGACAAACTAGGACCATTGGATATGCAAGCACCATATCAAAGGCTGAGATTGATTGTGGAGCATGAAGGGAGAATTAAACTACATGCTATTTCCAATCCCAACAATTAGTCTAGATCATCAGATCTCATTGAGTCAAAGATCGACGACTATGGTTGATCCACTAAACGATCAGATTAAGTCGTGATTGTTGGAAACACAAGTGCCAGATCAATAGAAGGGATTGATTGCGGAGCATGAACAGAGAATTAAACTATACGTTAGTTCCAATCATGCAATTATTTTATATTTTCAAATGTCATCAATTCAAAGATTGACGAATGTGGTTAAATCACCAACAATCGCATAAATTAAATTGTGGAGTTTGGGCAACGTAAAAAAACAAACTCGAGTTATGGTTCCGCAATCCACATCGAGCGTTGGATCAAGTTAAGTGGAAGGATAGGATAAGAAAAGACAAAGACTATCCGATATGAAGTCTTGAAGTAAATGAGGACCATCCGATCTATTCAGAGTGCACCAAGGTAGCAGTGGTCAAATTTGGTGTTGACCACTTCAGGAGAAAAGGTTGAGAACAAGTAAGATCACCCGAAGGCTAAAATCCCGAAGTAAATGTGAACCATCGGATATGAAGAACACTTCGATAGATATCAAGACCATCATATCATGTTGAATGGAAGAACAAATTAAGCCACACATGTCCTGAAAGAGACGTAAGTTGTTCGATCAGTGGAACACTTCAGAAAGTATCCTGACCATTAGATCAAGGAGAAGAACATGTGCCATATGAAGAGATCTACATCAGCAAGGACATGTGGCGTAATCAAATGATGAAAAGTGTCAAGGTCCCATAGGTACTTTAAGCATACATAAGCCACGAATCTAGGTGACACATGGAATCCACATCAACATTTGACATCAACAAGTTACGTCACTCCAGGGGTTTTTACTTCAGGAGTTTCACCACCAGAAAATGCCCTAAGTCCCAAAGTCCTGAAGGCTGAAGTCCCAAAGTGGACATGAGTCATATGATCTGAAGAACACTTTAGGAGCATTATATACCATTGAAGTGTTAGAATATAGAAGATGGCGTGCTCATTTTACCATTGACGATACCCTCGTCACCCAACCATAGGCCGAAGCCTCCCTCTGAGCACCTTAACCTTGACCTGAGAATTCCTCCAGAAGAAAACCCTAGGCTAGATAGCCAAACAAAGAGTAGCACATCAATCCCCAAGGACAGTGCATCACAAAAGACTGATCAGATGTTCCAAACCCTAGCCAAGAGATATCCAAGCCAATACTGAAACTAGCTGCTGCTGCAACTGCACCTGCAACCCTCCTCCAAACCTGCACACCAACTGCAACTGCAGTGCGCACCAACTGGGAAAACTGCAGTCCTGAGATGCTGTCAAATGAGAACTGGCACCCTATATTTATAGTAATCATGCTAGTATATTGGGGCCAACTTCTCTTTCTGGGTATGTGTCTATTCAGTATATTATTATTAATTCTGTCCGACTTCTTCTCTTGGAGGATAATAGCCTAATATAAATTTTATTCTTGAGCCGACAAGGCTTCTAGGGTTATTAGCCAACTCATTAGGGTTTCTCTTACTTTTCAGAGTCTTCTATTCTTGTCAGGTTCACACATGGGGGTAAATACCTCTCGCAACTACCATAATATTAACACTCCCTCCTAGCTAGAGAGGTATTTACAGGTAATGGACTTGAGAAAAAAACATACCATTTACCCGGTAGCATCAATATAGTCATCTAGACTATTTCATGACTAGATCATGAGCATCACCATCAATATCAGCTGCATCATCTCTCGAAACCATACTTCATCTGAGTAATATGATGTTGGATAAGTCACTCTCACCATAGAGTGATACAAGAGGAGTAAAAAGATCTGAACTGTTTTCTGTTTGGAAAATCTCAGTTCATCATTCATCTGAATGATCATCATCTCCAATAAACTGCTGATAGTCTTCAAGGAAATTAGAACAAGGATAGAACACACCTATGTCTATTCATAGTAGTAGACAACTACAATCCAGTGGTTAACTACCACATCAAGTAACACACAAGTACTTGATCAACAACGTATAGTTGTGAGCAGTGAAACACATTCACCATAGTAGTCCTCATCTACTGTCATATAGTCTTCATAACAAACATCTGAGAGCATCCTGCATAGAAACAATGTTATGATAAAAACTGTATCATCTGGGCCAATCTTTCAGTCATGTCTGTGAGATCTAAAAGAATGTCTGCCACCATAGTAGTCTTTATCTGCATAGAAACAATGTTATCATAAAAACTGAATCAACTGGGCCAATCTTTCACTCACATCTATGAGATCTGAAAGAGTGTTTTCCCTCAGTATAGAATATCAACAATGATCATCTGGGCCAATCTTTCACTCACATCTGTGAGGTCTAAAAGAATGTCTGCTCTCAATATATAACATCAATAATAATCATCTGGGCCAATCATTCACTCACATCTGTGAGATCTGAAAGAATGTCTGCCCTCAACATAGAATATCAATAATAGGCTATCTGCCCCATTCTTCTCAACCAAGGAATGATGATTGTTTCTAATTTCTGAACCTGGACCATTTCCCACCCTGGGCCATTCTTCCGACAATAAACAAAGTGTAACTTGGAGAGAATGAGTCTTCCCTCGATAAATGCTTGGACCATTCCTTACCTTGGGCCATTCCTCCGACACTAAACAAAGTGTAACCTGGAGGGAATGAGTCTGCCCTAAGGAATGACTGTCCTGGACTATTCCCCACCATGGGCCATTCTTCTGACACTAAACAAAGTATAACTTGGAGAGAATGAGTCTGCCCTCAAGGAATAACTGTCCCTGATTGCTGAGCCTGGACTACTCCCCAACCTGGGCCATTCCTTCGACACCAAAAAGGTGTATCTTGGAGAGAATGAGTCTGCCCTCAAGGAGTATCTGTCTGGACCATTCCCCACCATGGGCCATTCCTCTGATACTAAACAAAGTGTATCCTGGAAAGAATGAGTCTTCCCTCAAGGAATGTCTGTCTTGCATCAACCTCCAAAACAGACGATTCTTTGAAACTGCTCACAACTGTGAACTTCGAAAGAATGACTGCCAGGTGAGGCAGACCATTCTACTTGACCACTACACAGAGTGACTGCCAAGAAGAATGATTGTCTTAGACCTCTCCCCATAATGGAAAGTCATTGTCTATGATACATCAACAATCAGTCTACCTCCCATGTTAACTACAATGGGAAGCCACTGTCCGTCAGAAATCTCAATCCACTTTCCGAATAGGAAAGCATCTGTCCAATCTGGACTTTTACAAAGATAAATGCTCCCTCCTAACTGGAGAGTTATTTTAATCACAAAAATAAATGTTTGCGTACCTTCTTCTTGGAGAGTCTTCCCTTCCGGTTAGTAGAGTTATTTCCACGAGCTCTAGCTTGAGTATGCAAGTTCTTTCATCTTGAATATGAGCTTTACCAAAATGTATGCTTATCTTCTCATCTGTGGAGATATGTATTAGAGAATCACTTTCTCCTTTCTGGACTTCATCATGGATAATGTAATGCTTGTACTGTAGTATGGAACACTGTGAAGGCTTCTTGTAGATGTGAACAATAGAGTATATCATAGTTGGAGAGCTGGAACATATCCGTGTGGCACTTCTTCTGTCATCATGAGATCTGATCTTCTGAATAGTCATCTTGATGTTATAGGAAATCTTCACCACACTTCTATTGTGCACTGGAGGTTCTCCACCAAGTTGTCTTCTTCTTATATGCATATAGGAGTATCTTTCTGGTATGCCTCAAAGTCTTGAGATTGCTCTGTATGCGCTCTTTACTCAATTTCTTCTGGAGAACATTCTTTGCATTCATTTGATGTAGAATTCTGACTCATGGATGTTGCGGATAATATAATGACTTATATAGAGATAAGTCTGGTGTACTGGAACAATCAATCATCATAGTCTTCTCCCTCCATTTGAGAGAACCTCTGGTTTTGGATCTCGCAATGCTTTCATTCATAAGTCTTCCATACACTATTCTTCATCATGACTTTTAGTTCTTCTGCTTGATTGCTTCCATATCAGGCTTGGTAATCTTGTGATTATTGATGTACTGACTGGTTATTCTAGCTTTTCTTTCTTTCTTGGAATCTTCATGTTCTTCTTCATGTTTTTCATTATCTCTTGGATTCATGGAGTTTCTTGTAGATTCCATGTTCTAGAGATTCCACTTCTTACCTTTATCATCGGTTCATGGATCTAGATGGACAACCAGGAATACTTTAAGGTTTCTCTTTGAAGAGGTCTTCTTCTGTAGTTGAGTTGAACATATACTGTCTTTTTCATGGCTACTGCCATGGATATATACATTTCGTCATCTTCAATGGATCATAGGATTAGCTCCCTCCTAATCCTTGCTTCATGTAAGAGTGCATATAATCGGCTTCCTTCATCTGATAGAGTCCATGCTTCCATGTGTATCCTTATTGTCTTCTACAATATATGATAGGTTCTCTTGTTTAACAGAGTCCACACTTCCATCTTGTTGTCTTTTACATAATGTCATAATTCTTTTTCTGGTTTCCTCTCGATTGTTGACTTCTTTCTGTCTTTGCTTTTTCCAAGTCTCTTCTGATTTCAGTCTTATATTGTAGTAGCTTTCACATGATATATTTCCTTCTTTCATGTGTAATATCTAATGATATTCATTCTTATCTTGTTGTTCTTCCATAGTTATAGTTCTTCTTGGAACACATTATCTTCCAGGAAATATATATACAAGATATGTACAAAGACGATGCAAGCAAGATATGCAAATAAAATAAGAAGAGTGTTGTTACCTTTTAGTAGAAGAAGTCTTTTCCATCTTGCTTAGTCTTCTTTTTCGGTTCCTTTTCTTCGGCAAACAATGCTTCGTGTTTCTTCTTTCTTTTCTTTAGCTTGGGACACTGATTTCTGTAGTGACCGTACTTCTGACAGTTGAAGCATTGCATTTCTGAGATGTCTTTCTCTTGGTTTGGCTTCCTCCTTGAACCAAACTTCCTTTTGTTCCTGAATTTCTTGAATCTTTTTGTGAAGGCTTGATCATCCTACTTCTTTTGGGGTTTCTCTTTTGCATTGATCCTTGATTCTTCTTGAGCACAACATGTCCAAAGTTCTTCAAATGTCAGGTACTCCTTCCTTGTGTTCATGCTTGCGGCGAATGCATCCCATGTCTTGGGAAGACCATTGAGTACTATGTTCACCAATTCATTTTCTGAAGTGATCTCTTCAATAGCTTGTATTTTATCTCTTAGCTAGGAGATCCTTACAAAGTAGGATGTTATGTTGTCATCATCATTCATCTTCATGTCACGGAGTTTATTCTTCAGACTCATAACTTGTCCAATGTTTCTGACTGAGAAGAGATTTGTTAGGGCATCGTACATCTTCTTCGATGAGTCAAGATGGGATATGTAGGGTATCAAGTGGTGTTTTATGGAATCCACTATGATACTCATGGAATTGATGTCAACATCTTTGAACTTCTCCATAGCTGCAACGTTCTGCGGTTCCTTCTCTTCTCCTTATTTAAACTCTAGCTTCACGATCTTTCCTTTCACAATATCCAACACTTTATTCTTAGCAAGGATGAGGTAAATCCTTGTCTTCCATGCTCTGAAGTTAGAGGCTCCATCTATCTTGTTCTCAGACTTCATAGAGTTCATCATGGCTTGCTTGGCTTGGTCAAACCCTAGATTTGACCAGAAATCCAAACTTCACGTCTTGGCCTTCTGAGAGTACCAGGAGATGCGCTGGGCTAGGGCATATTGATCTATCTAGAGATTAGGTCAATATAGTAACTTAAGGTGCCTCAACAAGAGGTTTAGGGTTTCTGCAACTGCTTCTGCTAGTAACCCTAGCTGCAGTGCTTTTGGAAGCAGCTCTTGCTAGTAACCCTAGCGGCAGTTCCTCAACGAGATCAATGTCTAGAAGTTATGTTTCCTTCCAGCATTTTAGGCTGACTGAAGGTGTGTGGGCCCATAACTTGTTAGAATATAGAATATGGTGTGCTCATTTTACCATTGACGATACCCTCGTCACCCAACCACAGGCCGAAGCCTCCCTCCGAGCACCTTAACCTTGACCTGAGAATTCCTCCGAAAGCAAACCCTAGGCTAGATAGCCAAACAAAGAGTAGCGCATCAATCCCCAAGGATAGCGCATCACAAAAGACTGATCAGATGTTTCGAACCCTAGTCAAGAGATATCCAAGCCAATATTGAAACTAGCTACTGCTGCAGTTTCACCTGCAACCCTCCTCCAAACCTGCGCACCAACTGCAACTGCAGTGTGCACCAACTAGGAAAACTGCAGTCCTGAGATGCTTTCAAATGAGAACTGGTGCCCTGTATTTATAGTAATCCTGCCAGTATAATGGGGAGGACTTCTCTTTCTGGGTATGTGTCTGTTCAGTATATTATTATTAATTATGTCCGACTTCTTCTCTTGGAGGCTAATAGCCTAATATAAATTTTCTTCTTGAGCCGACAAGGCTTCTAGGGTTATTAGCCAACTCATTAGGGTTTCTCTTCCTTTCTAGAGTCTTCTATTCTCATCAGGTTCACACATGGGGGTAAATACCTCCTGCAACTACCATAATATTAACATGAAGATTATTGACACGCATCTTTTATTCGACATATTTGTAAAGAGGCTAGAAATTGTGAAGGACAAAGTCCTAAAGTACCGACAGTCGTCCATCTCATCGGGAGATTAAAATGTGACCGTTAATTTTGATAAGTGATCAAGAAGTTGCTTGGAATAACACCTGGTTACCAAATAAGGTCGTATGGAATAAAGAAACAAAGGGTGAAAGAAGAAGCAACACTTAAATTAATAATCCCATGGTCCTGCATGTATGGTTATAAGTAAATAGTTTGATGGAAGCGCCTCAACAAAACTTACTTTATGCATTATTTATAGAGATTTGGAATCGAGTTAAAAAGGAAATCGATCCATAACTATGATTGATTTAAAAACAAGTCAAATGGTTGTTAAAATTATGTGTGGTTATGAAAATTCATGTTAATGATTGTGTTACTTAAAAAAAAGGGTTATGTAATATCAAATGAACAAACATTTTGTTTGTGAAGAGTTGTGTCAAAAAGTTTAAAGGCTTATAAATATGCTGAGAAGTGAAATAGAAAAGTGTGCTTGTCTATGTATTATTGAATATCAAGAACATAAGGAGATAGAGTTGCAGTTATTGAATCCATTTTTTGAAACAAAAGACCTTTATTGGACTATAACATAAGCATTGAAGATTAAATGACAGAGTTTTTCCAGATTTAGAAATTAAGGGTGGTTGGGTGGTGCAAGAGTAGGTTGGAGCCTATAGGGGAGTAGGTTCTTCCTTGTTAGTTGTAGCTAACTAAATAGGGGGTTGTAACCTCCTACCAATTGGTGCTGGTGAACAAGGGTGTGGGTGAATCTTGATCAGTGCGTGTCGATCTAAGAGGAAGAACATCTTCCTTCTATGTAACTTGTAAAACATAATTTTTTAGTTAATAGAAAAGTGTTTGTTGTTTTCCCAATTGGGTTCCACGATAAAATATTGTGTTAAAATATTTATTGCATTAACAAAAGAAAAATAGATAAAATTATTGTGTCACTGATTCACCCCCCGCTCTCAGTGACAGAATTTGGTCCTTCATTTGGTATCAGAGCAAGGTTTCATTCAACACAGTTTAACAATTGGAAGGTAGATCCTGAAGATGAGATCAATAAGTTGGGACTTGTTATGAGGGTTGGATTCCTCATTTCTCAGTTGGATCTGAGAACTACAAGCTGGGTCTTGTAACAAAGAACTGGGTCTCTCATAGTTGTTTGAATATGAAATTCAAAGATTGATCTTATGTATTCATTCAAGTTAAATAAATAAATATAATATTTATTCTTTTATATATATTGATTAAGAAAATGAAATAAATATTTGTTTTTCAATTAGTTTGTGAAAAGTGGAAAATTGTCCAAAGTTTTTTGACACTGATTCATGCCCCCCCCCCCTCTTAGTGTCAAGTATCCATTTCAACAATTGGTAATAGTATCCGTAGTGAAATCAATAGAATTTATATAGTGGTATACATGGAATCCTGTAGAAATAACAAGGGGGGAGATCTTCTCAAGAAGAAATGCCCCTTTAGAAACAAAGGGGAAGATAAGTTAGAAGCAGAGAGAGAATATTGACAGGGAGATTCATTCAGTTATGAAAAGAAAAGTATGATTGTAGGAAGAGTTACTCGGGTTCAGATTCTAGTCAGCAACATTCAGACAAACAAAGCAATACCATAGGGGGAGAAACCCTTTGGCATTGATGTCAAAGGGGGAGAGTAACTTCATAAGGGAAAATCATCATCGCAAGGGGAGTTTGTGTATGAAGTTAGAGTGTTTCCCTCAATGACAAAGGGGGATATTTTTGGATATATTTTCATTGATGTCAACAACCGATGTATTTACGTTATAATGATGAGTTGGTATGAACAAAGAGATGAAAATACATGTATAGAAGGGATAAAAAATTAAGAGCTCAGGAGGGTTAGCAACTGAAGATCAGAATCTCAAAAGAGATGATGCACATGAATATCAGAAGGGAAATCACAATGCAGAAACATGATCGGGATCTAAATCCCCATAGGAAAAACCAAGACTATTGTATGTGCAAGCGCCAAATCAAGGGTAGGGATTGATTGCAGAGAATGAAGGGATAATTAAACTACATGCTATTTCCAATTCCCCAATTAGTCTAGATCGTTAGGTCTCATTGACTCAAAGATAGAAAACTATGGTTGATCCACCAAACAATCAGATTAAGTCATGACCGTTGGATATGCAGGCACTATATCAAGGGTATGGATTGATTGCAGAGAATGAAGGGAGAATTAAACTATACGTTATTTCCAATACCACAATTATTCTAGATTGTTAGATCTCATTGATTCAAAGTTCGACCACTGTGGTTAACTCACCAACAATCACACAACTTCAATTGCAGAGTTTGGGAAATGCATTGAACCACACACAAGTTAAAGTTCCACAATCCACATTGACTTTTGGATCAAGTTAAGTGGAAGGATAGGATAAGAAAAGATGAAGACCATCCTTTACGAAGTATCGAAGTAAATGAGGACTGTCTGATCTATTCAGAGTGTGCCAAGGTAGTAGTGTTCAACCTTGACACTGACCAATTCAGGAGAAAAGGTTGAGAACAAGTAAGATCACTCGAAGGCTGAAATATTGAAGTAAATGTGAACCATTCGATATGAGGAACACTTCGGGAGATATCAGGACCATTAGATCATGTTGAATGGAAGGACAAAATAAGCCACAAATGTCCCGAAATAGACGTAAGTCATTCAATCAATGGAACACTTCGGAAAGTATCTTGACCATTAGATCAAGGAGAAGAACATGTGCCATATGAAGAGATCTACATCAGCAAGAACACATGGCCTAATCATATGATGACAAGTGTCAAGGTCCCATATGTACTTTAATCATACGTAAGCCATGAATCCAAGTGACACGTGGAAGCCACTCAGGAAGTGCCACGCCAACAAGTTATGTCACTCAGAGAGCTTTTACTTTGGTATTTTCACCACTAGAAAATTCCCAAAGTCCCTAAGTCACGAAGGCCAAAGTTTTGAAGTGGACATGAGTCGTCCGATCTGAAGAACAATTCGGGAGCATTCTCAACCGTTGAAGATTATGGACACATGTATTTTATTCGGGAGATTTTTAAAGAGGTTGGAAGTTGTGAAGGACCAAGTCCCAAAGTACCGACAATCGTCCATCTCATCAGGAGATTAAAATGTGATTGTTGATTTTGATAAGTTATCAAGCACTCGCTTGGCATGGCACCTGGTTACCAACTGAGGTCGTATGAAATAAAGAAACAAAGGGCGAACGAATAAGCAACACTTAAATGGTTATATGTAAATGGTTTGATGGAAGCACCTCAACAAAACTCAGTTTCTGCAGTATTTGTAGAGATTTGGAATCGAGTTAAGAAGGAAATCGATCCATACCTATGATCAATTTAAAAATAAGTTAGATATTTTTTAAAATGATGTGTGGTTATGAAAAGTCATGTTAATGACCGTGTTACTTAAAAGAAAGTGTTATGTAATATTAAATGAACAAACATATTTTTTGGGAAGAGTTGTGTTGAAAAGTTTAAAGGCTTATAAATATGCTGAGAAGTGAATTAGAAAATTGTGCTTGTCAATGTCTTATTGAAGATCAAGAAAACAAGGAGATAGAGCAACAGTTATGGAATCCAATGTTTGAAATAAAAGACCTTTATTGGACTATTGTAGATACATTGAAGATTAAATGACAGAAGCAGAGAGATGAACATTCAAGACATGATACATAATTTTTTCCATATTTAGAAATTAAGGGTGGTTGGGTGGTGCAAGGGAAGGTTGGAGCCTGCAAGGGAGTAAGTGCTTCGTTGTTAGTTGGTGCTGGTTAACAAGGGCATGGGTGCATATTGAACAGTGGGTAATGATCTAAGAGGAAGAACATCTTCCTTCTATGTAACTCATAAAACAGAATTTTGCAGTTATTAAAAAAGTGTTTGTGGTTTTCCCAATTGGGTTCCACGATAAAATATTCTGTTAAAATATTGATTGCATTAACAAAGGAAAAATAGATAAAAGTATTGTCACTAATTCCCCCCCCCCTCTCAGTGACAGGATGTGGTCCTTCATTTGGTATCAGAGAAAGGTTTCCTTCAACACAATCCAACAACTGGAAGGTAGATATTGAAGATGAGATCAACAATCTGGGACTTGTTATGAGGGTTGGATTCCTCATTTCTCAGATGGATATGAGAACTACAAGCTGGATATTGTAAAAGAGAGTTGGGTCTCTAATAATTGTTTGAATATGAAATTCAAATATTGATCTTATGTATTCAGTCAAGTTAAATAAATAAATAAAGTATTTATTCTTTTATATATATTGATTAAGAAAATGAAATAAATATTTGTTTTTCAGTTACTTTGTGAAAAGTGGAAAATTGTCCAAAGTTTTTTGACACTGATTCACCCCCCTTATCAGTGTCAAGTATCCATTTTAACAATATCCTTAATATTTTCACAGTTAATAAGAAAATAAGATATGATTAGGAAATAAGTAATTATAGTTGTCTAAGTCAAAATGTGGCATTACATACACCCGACCTTAGGGAAACATATTCCCGAGGTGGTAAAAAAAGTGAGGGATGATCTCGTTGTAAGGTCTATGCATCCTCCCAAGTAGAATATCCTAGACTATACTTGTTCCACTGGATCTTAACTAGGTCTACCAAACAATTTTTGGGTCATCAGACACTACGGTCCAATATGCGTAATGGTTCAACCATGATAGTTTGATGAAAATCTGGACCAACGGTCAAAATTTTGCTCAAAAATCAAAGTTATTGGAATTGCCTCAAAATGAATGGGTGCATATCCCTTGTCATCATGAACCCAATGAAACTCGAACAGGTTCAAATGGATGTCAGATGAGTGAGATATCACAATCTGTTCAATTCGCCAAACAGGCAAAAAAATAAAATGTGTTGACTGTACAGTCCGTATAGTCCGTACGGATGCTGATGTAGAGAGGCCGTATGATGATGTGGCATGTTTGTACACTGAGGTGGTAGTTGATGACATGGAAATCATTGATTGGCAGATTTTGGATGAATGATGTTTCAACACATGGCATCATTATAGCATATGGTTTGGTTCCACGTGGCCCAGTCGTGGGCTGCCACACGACACCGTTGTATAGGGTGTAGTTCAAAATATTATGGAGTCCATGGGGATCAAATCCTGGACCTCCACCACCATCCAAAGGTTTGGCAAAGGCCGCCCAACCGACGCACCACACGTTGGTTCTTGTTATATATACGGTTTAATATATATTTAAATTTCCAATGTTTTGAAATGGGGGCACGGTCATATGTATATGTGCCATGTAACCACTGGCGCGCATGCACGTTCCAATCCTTTTACCACATGTTTAAACCCTTGGCCCTTTTTGTATTTGCGCGCGGTCACATGGACCCATATGTCCACGGGTGTGGCGGTTAGGGGCTAGGCACGCCCTAACCGTCCTACAGTTCACACTGTTTTTTGGTTCCACTCGGTGCTATGTTTTAGCACAAGATTGAGCGCGTGAGCTAGGTTGGACATAGAGGTGCGTTTTGGCAAACCAGAGACAACAAGCTTGAAGAAGGAAAATGGCAGGAGGCCTAACTTCTTCATTTTTTGGCCAAATGAGGTGCCAAAAAAGACCAGCTAGGGGTTTTTAGACGTTTTGAATCCACTGGCATTGTTTTCAAAGGAATTTGAAGACTTATTTTGTATTTTTTTCACCATTGAAGTTTCAGGGAGCTCTAGGGAGCTTGAAGCCCTCATTGATGGAGGTCATGCTCAGATGAGCCCAAGTCTGTTTTCTGTGACTGAATAGTCATTTTTGGATAATTATTATGCTCTGAACACACTGGGATAGGTTTCAGATCCATTTGAGGACTTTTACAGGTGTTTTTTCTGCAAGGAAGCTCATGGAAGCTCAAGGCCACATGTAGAAGAGGTCATGCCCGAATGAGCCATGATCCGTTTTCATAGTTCTATTTGTCATTTTTTGGGTTTTTATGTATTCTGAACCCAATGGTACAGTCTGTAAATCCATTGGAGTTGAGCAGCAGCTTGTAAAATAATCTTTGAAAAACTAATCCTAGAGAGCCTAGTCCATTGATGGAGGCTCAAGGAGTTGTAGCGCAGTTGGGGGTGAACTCCTTTATCATGTTGTTCTTATTGTGAGTGTTTGTTGGTTATTATTTGTTGCAAGTTATTTTTTCTGTTGTATTTATGAAAACGACATATTTAATCTTACAAAGACCTCACACATAAACATTTAAAAGAAGATGCATAAACTTGCACATAATTTATCTTGCATAACTAAGACATTGAGCAAGGTCCTGAAAAGTTTATTTTAATGAAATAGAGGGTGCTTGCATAGCATAACAAGTCAGTCCCCTATTTTCATATCATAGTTCCTACATCTGAGACTTGAAATTCCTTCCAATCTAGTTTGTGAGATTCGTCAACAAATAATGACGTAGAACAGATACTTCAAAAACACTATGATTTTTATGTAAGTGGGATGGAAGTACGAGGCGATAGGAGATGGGTTCAATTCTCTCTTGGATTTTAAATGGTCCTATAAATTGAGGCACCAACTTTGACCCTTTATGAAAAATGAATGGTACTCTCATTAGGATTGTTACGAATGTGTTATAGCAATATTTTCCTCACCCTATGCAAATTTTCTCAGAAGGCCTTTTTTATTTCTAGGCTTGAATTCCCTTTTCGTAGTTCCCAGAGCTAAAAATAATATTTTTCCACATATACATGCCCTAACTATTATACAACATGCGTATACACATGTTGCACCATTACAACACGCGTACATCAGGTTTTGTGCCCAAAATTAAAAAATGGTTTCCGGTTTCCATGTCAAATCACGATATCCATGATCCTTGACCTTCCATATACTAGAAATTTTTCGAATTGGCCCTTCAGTTCCATTTGAAGGCTATAAATGGGCCATATCCAAGCTGTGGAAAAGAGGAGAAGAATTCAACTTTAAGAGCAAAGTTGCACTGGAGAAATTATTCACTTCATATTGAGTCTACATCCCTTTATCCTTTTAAGTTTGAAAACATTGTTCAACCCCCAAGATATTCCATACTTGATTGAGAACCTCATTGTCTCTCTTATATGAGCTTGCCTTTGGTGGAGGATTGAAGTGGTGGAGGCCCATATGGAAGGGACTTAGTTTCTTGGTTCTGAACTATGCCGACACGAATGTTTTTCATTCATACACTTCTGTTGATTACATTTTAATAGAAATACTCTTTTCTCATCCAATTAACATCTTGCAAATATTTGAATTGTTATTCCATGGGAATATTTGTTATGAATATCGATGGATTATGTTATTGAATTGTAACACACTCGACCCCTAAGTATATTTCCTAGGGATGGAGCATCAAAATTTCTCTCCCCTTAACATATCAAATCCTTTGTCTGAGGTATTCATCCTATTCTACTTACCCGTAGCATTCTAATGACTGCTACCAGGATCAAATCTGAGCTTTGGGTTGCAAGTTATGGCTTCCCAAATTTCTTTGGGCATTCATTGGTTGAGGGCCATGTGGCATCCATGTGAATCAACCTCACGTGTATTGTATCCAATTTCCTTCATCCATGGTTGAATTCCATCCACCGTCCAATCCCATGAATCGACTCAATCTTCATATAACACATAGGCATCTAACACACATGCCAGTGGGAAATTCGACACTTCGACGTTGAACTCCTCCTTACTGTCTATGCACAAGACCTTCCATAGTCCCAAACTCCCAAAGTCTCGTAATATTTCCACGTGGTTCTGACCTTCGGGCCTTTTGGGTCTCTCTATTATGCTACACCCCAAATCCTCTGGAGTCCCGAAGTCCTGGACTCTTAGAGTTCTAGTCACTTTAGCAACCACTTTGGCTAGGAGGGCATGTACTAGGATGTGACGCATAGAAGGGACAAGGGTGACATGTGTCACATTCCAATAAGCATATAGATTCTACGAAAATCACAAATCGAGATGAAGTGTGGCACATCGATCGTGGGTCCATGTCACCCTGGTGACATCAGCTTTCCACATCACACTATAATGGTAGCCTTCTGACATCCCTAAAATATCATGGTTAAGATCCAACCATGTAGATCCATAGATCCATGACTAACATTACTTCATGATTCCAGCCTTCGGTAGTTTTGCGATGAAAACTCCTTTTTTCTCCCGGAGTTGGTCAGTGTCGGGTTGACCATAGCCTAGATATGACAGTTAGGAAGAGTCCTGAAGAGTCCTAAAATCGACGACTCTCATTACTTCGATATTTGAAGATTATTGACACACCACACCTCAAATCCCCCAGAGTGCCCAATCTTCGGACTAAAGGATCTAGCGCCATGCGTCCCCTGTATATCGACGGATGAGAGGGATCCCAAAGGATCCTTAGATCCATAATCCACATTACTTCACAACTTTGGACTTCAAGGGATTTGATGTTGCAACACCCCTTTCCTCCCAAAGCAATCAACGTCGGGCTGACTACATCGTAAATCTGACATCTAGGAAAGAACCCGAAGGATCCCTAGATCTATGGTCCTGGTCACTTCACGAATCTAGCCTTCAGGGATTTTTGGCTTTACTACCACTCCATTTACCCGAAGTAGGACTTCGTCGAAGTATCGTGTGTGGGTCCCTCCTTATGAATGATCAGTTGGTAGGTGGGGCTCTTGACGATCTCCCCCCCCAATTATACAAATTTCCTTTACTTTGTAACTTCGACATTTGGGGAGTTCGATGCTATAGCATCTCTATTCTCCCAAAGTAGAAATTTTCCAAAGTCTTCTTGGTGTAGATCCAATGGTCAAGGGACCCTACGAATGTTCTCAATTGGTGGCTCACACTACTTCATGATGGGAAGATGGATCCCTGTCTAGTCAGAAATATAGGTTCATCTATCCACTAGGGAACCCACCCAACATCGTTCAACCTTACAGGTAACCCTGACTTTCGATCACCTTCGACCAGTTTGTGACTATTAGGGCCGACAATACTCTGAAGTCCTGGACTTTTGGAGCTCCAAAGCTAGAAGGAGTTAGCTTCCTTAGGTTTAGCATAGGGTTCATGGGTGTCGATCATATGGATCCTTCTAAACTCTCACGAGTTAAATGTGAATCTCTTCATCAGAAGGTTGTTAAGGACTTGGGCATGATATCCTAGTCGCACAACAAGGATTTTGAAGAAGATATCCTCTTCAGTCGGACAGGGCCATATTGACGCAATACTTTCTATCTTGGTCGTCCTACAGGTTTACGTCCCATGACACCTCAAGGGATAATCTGGGCATATAGGTGATCAATCAGAAGGATAAGTCCACCAGAAGATAAATTCATACACAAAAATTGATCATTCAATACATAGACCATTCATAGATGTATAAATACATAAATTCATTCATTATTCCATTTCAAAACACAAAGTATGGAAAAACTTATTAGAACCAAGCAAAGTGATGCGACTTCTAAAAGGGGTGCATGTTTCCACCCAATCATAGGCTCAGTCACTCCTAACGGATTTACCATTGGCTACCTCCGAGCTAGACCACGATTCTCTGAGATAGAATTCTTTCTTTCGGCTAAGCAATAGTTAGGGACAAAGGTTACTCTCCTCCTCCCACAAGATCTTGGCAATGATTTTTATCTATACCAATAAAGGAGGCCTTCCTGAGTACTTCCTTAGTCACTCAGCACCCTCATTTATCAACTTGTATCATAACCCTGTTATCCATATCCTGCGACCAAAATACATTCATTTCTCATTTCTTCCTTGAACTTGAGAGCTTAGTCTCTCTTCTCTGCTTCTCTTCACATCTCTTCCTCTTCCCACCACGCCTTCCTTTCTTGCCTTCCTAAACAAGATTGTGTGTGGTATGAATTCCCATTCTATGGTTAGTTATGAAATCCTTACATATGGGCACTCTGCCCCATCCCCTCATTAGTTCTTGAAGAGGTCTTGCCACCTACCATCCTGACTGTAATTCATTTCAAGGTCAGAGGACTGTTCTGGTACTGAGAAATTAAATCCAACAAGGTATTGGTTTGGTGGGGGTTATCTCAACCATTCTTGGTTCCCCTCACCATCTCTTTCATAAAATCTGTGGTCTATCTTGGAAATCCCCTATTTCAATAGTTATGCAACACTTATCCATTTTCTATTAATAACAAAAATTACATTCATTTATCTATTATACAAAGGTTCATCAAATAAAACATTCACCCATATCTATTTTTCCATAGTCTCTTGGCCAATATAGTTATATTTACAAACTGGGGGAAACATGGGCGTTACAATCCCCTCCCCCTTAAAGGAACATCATCCTCAATGTTCTATTTGTCAATGTGCTCTGTATATATAGAAGTAAATAAAAATGGATATGCATGTTTCATGGTATTGTCCATTTCTTACGTAGCCTCATCTCGGCCAAAGTGTTTCCACTGCACCTTGACCTGTGCAATGGTTTAGTTCCTGAGTGAGGTTTCCTTCCTTTCTAGTATGTGTTGAGGTTCTGGCAGGAATTCACCCTCTGGTTCCACATGAATCATAGACCATTCAATTATATGATTAGAATTAGGTACATACTTCTTCAATAACAAAACATGGAAAACATTTTGTGCATTCACTATGGGAGGGCGTGATAGCCTATAGGTTGCAAGTCCCACTCAATCTAAGATTTCAATGTGTCCACAATGCTAAGATGCCAGCTTGGCACAAGCTCCCATTCTGAGGGAACTCTTTTTGGGTCTAATTCTGAGATAGACATGGTGTCATGTCTTGAACTCTCTAGGAGTTCTCTTTCTGTCGGCGTAACTCTTATGTCTATCCTAAGAAGTTTTCATATTTTTATTAATATGAATCACTTTTTGTTCCATTTATTTCATCATTTCGGGTCTGATTGTAATTCTATCCATTGGATTACTCTAGCTGATTGGAATCTTGCACTGTCTGCCATAGAGGGCTTCAAAAGGGCTCATCTTCAATGACTCTTGATAACCCTTGTTGTAAGAAAATTCTACCAATGGAAGTTAATCTTCCCAATTCTTAGGATTTTGTGTTACATGCATCCTTAACATGTATTCAAATATTTGGTTCACTCTTTCTGTCTGTCCATCTGTTTGAGGGTGTTAGGCCATGCTAAACAACAATTTAGTCTCAAAACCAACCATTAAGGATTTCCAAAATCTTGAAGTAAATTTTGCGTCTTTGTCATATATAATATCCCTAGGCATACCATGCAGTCTGAATATCTCCTTCATGAAGATGTTGGCAATATCTCTTTCTTTGCAAGTTGACTTGACATGAATGAAGTGAGAAAACTTGCTCAATTTTTCCACTACTACCATGATGGCATCATTTTGCTTGGCCGATTTTGGTAATCTGGTGATGAAATCCATGGAGATGGTTTCCAATTTCCATTCTAGAATTGGTAGAGTCTGTAACAACCCTGTTGGGTGCCGATGTTATGTGTTAACTTGCTGGAATTCTAGACACTTAGCTAGGTAGTCATCTATGTCCTTTTTCAATTCATGCCAATAGAATTGTTTCCTAGTGGTCATGATCATTTTTTGATAACCTGGATGACCATTATATGGTCTCTTGTGTATTTCATCCATTATGAACCTCTTCAAGTCATCACAAATTGGAATATACAATCTGTTTCTATAGGTTAGCAGGCCTTCATCAATCATTTGATATCCTTCATATCCCTGTGCACTCTTGCTTTAGATATGATGTCACGACCTTGAAAAATGCATTTATTTCTTCTGCATTCCTGACTCTCTCCCTGACATCCGTTTCATAGGTGCTTATAGCTTCCAGGTGAATTATTTTCACACTTCTTCTAAGGGAATCAACCATCCTATTTTCCATTCCTTTGATGTGTTTTATTTCAAAATCAAACTCACTAAGGAGATCCATCCACCTAGCTTGTCTAACATTGAGTTTCAGTTGATCACATAGGTGCCTCAAACCACAATGGTATGTCATAAGTACAAATCTCTTACCCAGGAGGTAATTCTTCTACATTTTTAAAGCATGCACTATGGCAACCAACTCTAGATCATGGTTCACGTAATTGATTTCATGCTCATTCAATTTTTTGGATTCGTATCAAATTACATGCCCTTCTTGAATAAGTACTCCTTCAAGTCCTTCCTTAGATGCATTTGTGCACATGAGGAATTCATCATCAGGGTCTGCAATCTTCAGCATGGGTGCATGGATTAGAAGGTATTTCAATTCTTGAAATATTTCTTCACATTCTGATGTTCAAGTGAATTTAACCTTGTTTTTTTGAAGGCCATTGATTGGACAACCGATCTTGGAAAATCCTTTTATGAACCTTCTATAGTATACTACTAAGCCCATAAAGGACCTAATATTAGATACATCCTTTGGGATAGGCCATTCCATGATATATATGATCTTGTTAGGGTCTACTGCCACTCCTTCTTCAGAAATAACATGGCCTAAGTAACATACTTACTTCTGGAAAATGTCACACTTTCTAAACTTAGTGTAGAGACGATTATCTCTTAGTACTTGAAGCACTAATTTAATATTTTCTTCATGTCTCTCTCTGTTCTTGGAGTAGATTAGGAATTTATTGAGTACATTATTCATCAAGAACATAAAAGTGGTAGGGGAATTGGTTAATCCAATTAGCACCACAACAAATTCATAGTGACCATATCTTGTCATGAAGGTTGTTTTGTGGATGTGTTCATCCTTGATTTAGACTTGATGGTATCCAGACCTTAAGTCAATCTTTGAGAAAATGGAAGCATGCCTTAATTGGTCAAAAAAGTCATCTATTCTCGGTAAGGGATACTTGTTATTTATGGTTGTATTATTGAGTTGTCTATAGTCTATGCACAATCAGAGTCTGCCATCTTTATTTTTCACAAACAAGAAGGGTGCTCCCCATGGAGACACGCTAGGTCGGATGTAGCCTTTTTCCATCATCTCCTTTAGTTGTAGCTTGATCTCAACTAGCTCTAGTGTACTCATCCTATAGGGTGTTCTAGACACTAGCACTACCCCTGGTGCAAGTTCTATGGAGAAGTCAATGTCTCTTCTCAGAGGTAGAAATGATACCTCTTATAGAAACACATATTTATACTCTCTTAATATGGGGTGGTCCTCTAGGTTTGGTTTTTCATCCTCAACAGATTCCAACACATGTATTGCATATAAAGGACACCCCTTCTTGCAATAATTTTTTATTTGGAGGGATGATATTCATCTCACTAAGACATGCCTCTGAATACTTTGGAGGGTTATTTTTCTTCCTTCTTCATTTTCAAATTCCAAATTCTTATGGTAACAATCCAACTTGGTTTTATAAGTGACTAACCAGTCTATACCAAACAATAAGTCATAAGATCCTATGGGAAGTATGTTAAGGGTCACTTGGGTGGGAAATCCATCCATAATGAATTGTCAAGATGGTATGACCTCTGCTACTTTTATTTTGGTTCCAGTGGCTAGTTGTACCAACTAGGGCTTAACATGTCTAACTGATTGCAGTTTGTACTTATCAATAGTATGAGGGGACACATAACTCAAATTAGAACTAGGGTCAATTAAAATAGAAACTAGATGGTTGGCGATCATAGCTTCCATCTCCGCCACTGAGGCTTGGTGGTCATCTTTGTTATTATCTAGGGCTGCATAAATCCATGTCATGCTCCCAGCCAAATCATTGACTGTAGTAGCTTCTTGAATATTGTAGACTCTCCTATTGTTCTGTTGTCTGTGTGGACAATCCCTTAGTAGATGTTCTTCTCCACAATCCAAACATTTCAAGGGTTGTTTCTTTGGGTTATCAGTCTTTCTTGGGGTTGCTCCAAAAGGTTTATTTCCACTCTGGGAGGGGACATTTTTCTGATACACACTTCTAGTAGGAAGGCTCATCCTAGAACCCTTCACATAGTTCTTAAATATTGAGGATTTAAACCCCTTCTTCTTGAATTCTGGACCACTTTTCTTCTTCCAGTCCCCGTGAGGTTCTGTCTGGATCCAAAACTATTCATAACAATACCTTTCCTTCCAGATAGTGTCTTCTAAGGTCTTTGGCTCATAAAACTCAATCATGTCCTATTAGGTCTGAGGTAAACCACTAATAAATCATTGTACTTTTACCTTTTCAGCCTTTATGTAGGGTACATACCTCAACAACACAAGAAATTTAGTGACATATTCCTCTATGGTGAGTTGTACCAAGATGAGTTCATAGAACTCCTTAGTCTTCCAATCAAAGTATTTCTCTGAAAAATACTTCTTCTTGAAGTGTTTCTCAAAATGTTTCCATGAAAAGTCCTTCTCATGGATTCCTTTCATATTCCTAAGGTCTTCCCACCAAATGGAAGCCTTTCCATTTAGGTTGAAGATGTTTATTCGAGCCTTCAAGTTTTCAGAGTAGTCATGGACTCTGAAGTACTTCTTTAAACCAAGAAGCAAAGCTTCTGCCTCTTCCCCTTTCTCAATATCTCCATTGAAAGAGGGTGGTTTGGCTTTCTTAAACTCTTCAGGATCATGAATTTTGGAATGCTTTCTCTTCTTTCCTTTCCTTTGAGAATGTGAACCAACTTTTCTACTAAAAGATCCCTCAAAGTTTCTAGTTTCCTCTTGAGAGGACTATATTGATGAGTGTCTCCTGCCTCTAGGTTAGACCTTCCTAGAGGTACTCCTATTAGTGCGGCCACTTATGGGACCACATTTTTGTATCTCAAGTGGGATTTGACTTCTCTTTGTATTTCGTCAGTTCACCTAACTGGTTGTGGGTCCATGCTGCAGTTGCCTCGGTATATTGGATAAGCTCTGCAACAAGAATGCATTAATTTCCATTTTTTTTCTTTATCCTTTATCAACCTTTTGTTGTCGGCCCTGCAACTCTGTAATTCAACCATGATTCTCCTTACAGTTTCATCCATATCTAGAGGGGTTTCCACCACCCTCCTTTCATTAGATTCTTCATCTTTGTTGTTGGATCCATCCCCCACTTTATGGAACATCACCATCCTTTATACTTGTAGTTTTCCTGAGATTTATTGACTACTTAAGTGATGAAAAAACAGTTACTGTTATCCAACAATCTATTAGTTTATGAAAAACACACAGTTCATATTGCTTAGATACATAGAGTAGAAAGTTTCATTCTTTTATTCAGTAATAATTTAACTAGACTCTTTAGGAAATAGGTAAGATAGGGTTTCACCCTTAAAAGTCCTTTAAGTATGGTTTTTATGCAACTCATCCATGAGCCCAAGCAGGCCAAGTGTTGTAACCATGCTCTGATACCAATTTTCAACACACCTAACCCCTGAGTATCTTTCCTAGGGATGGGGGATTAAAATTTCGTTCCCCTTAACATTTCAAATCCTCTATCTGAGGTCTTCATCCTCTTCTACTTACCTGTAGAATTATAATGACTACTACCAGGCTCAAATACGAGATTTGGATTGCAAGTTATGGCTTCCAAAATTTCTTCAGGCGTTAATTGGTTGAGGGCCACGTGGAATCCATGTGAATCCACCTCATGCATATGGTCTCCAAGTTCCTTCATCCACAGTGGAACTCCACCCGTCGTTCGATCCCATGACTGGACTCAATCTTCGTCTAACATGTAGGCATCTAACACATAGACCAGTAGGAAATTTGGCACTTCGACACTGAATGCCTCCTTAATGTATATGCATGAGACCTTCTAGAGTACTAAACTCCCAAAGTCCTATAATATTGACACATGGTTCCTACCTTTGGGCCTTTTGGGTCTCTATATTACGCTACACCCAAAATCCTCTAGAGTCTCGAAGTCCCAGACTCCCAGAGTTTCGGTCACTTCACCAACCACTTTGTCTAGGAGGGCACATACCAGGGGATGACATGTAGAAGGGCCAGGGGTGACACATGTCACATTTCAATAGGCATATAGGGTCTGCGGAAAGAAAAAATCTATCTGACACGTGGCACATTGATCATGGGTTCACGTCACCTTGGTGATGTCATATTTCTATTTCATATTAGACTGGAAGCCTTCTAACATCCCTCAAATATCACGGTCGATATCCAACCATGTATAGATCCATGATTAACATTACTTTGCGATTCTAACCTTCGGGAGTTTTGCGATGAAAAATCCTTTTTTATTCCAGAGTTGGGCAGCACCAGGCTGAACACAAGCTTGATATGATGGCTAGGAAGAGTCCCTAAGCTTCCTCAAATCGACAAATATCGTTACTTCATGATTCAAAGCTTATCGACACACCACACCTCAAATTCCTCAGATTTCCCAGTCTCTAAACTAAAGGATCTAACGCCATGCATCCCCTGTATATCAACGACTGAGAGGGATACTAAACGATCCTTAGATTCATGGTCGACATTAATTCATAACTCCGAAATTCAGGGGATTTGAATTTGCAACACCCCTGTCCTCTCGAAGGGGTCAACGTGGGGCTGACTACATCATAAATCTGATAACTAGGAAAGAACCCGAAGGATCCCTAGATCTATGGTCATGGTCACTTCGTGACTCCCGTCTTCAAGGGTTTTTGTATTTACTACCACTCCCTTCTCTCAAAACAAGACTTCACCAAAGTATCATGTGCATGTCCCTCCTCCTGAATGATCAGAAGGTAGGTGGGGCTCTTGACGATATCCCCCCCCCCCAAATATATGACTTTCCTTTACCTTGTAACTTCTACGTTTAGGGAGTTTGATGCTATAACATATCTATTCTCCTGAAATAAAACTTCGTCGAAGTATTCTCAGTGTAGATCAAATGACTGAGGGAACCCATGAATTCTCTCAATCAGTGGCTCACACTACTTCAAAACGGTGAGTTGGATCCCAGTCTAGTCAGTAAGATAGGTTAATCTATCGACCAGGGAGCCCACCCAACGTTGGTCAACCTTACAGGTAATGTGACTCTCATTCACCTTCGACCACTTTGTGATTATTAGGGTCAAAAATACTCTGAAGTCCCAAACTTCTAGAGCTCCAAATCCAGAAGGACTTAGATCCCTTAGGCTTAGCATAGGGTTCCTGGGTGTTGGTCATATGGGTCCTTCTAAACTCTCATGATTTAAACATGAATTTCTTCATCATAAGGTTGTTAAGGACTTGGGCATGATATCTTGGTTGCACAATAATGAGTCTGAAGAAGATATCCTCTTCAAACAGACAGGGCTAAATTGACTCAATACTTTCTATCTCGGCTGTCCTACAGGTTTACGTCCCACGACACCTCAAGGGATAATCTGGGAAAATAGGTGATCAATCATAAGAATAAGTCCTCCAGCAGATAAATTCATACAAAAAAATTGATCATTCAATACAAAGACCATTATTAGATGTATAAATACATCCATTCTTTCATTATTCCATTTCAAAACACAAAGTATGGAAACACTTATCAGAACCAGGCAGCATGATGTAAATGTTGAAAGGGGTGCCTATTTCCACCCAACCCTATGCTCAATCACTCATAACGGATTTGGCATTGTCCACCCTCGAGCTAGAACACGATGCTCTAAGAGAGAATTATTTCTTACGGCTCAGCAACAGTGAGGAATAGAGGTTACTCTCCTCCTCCCATAGGATCTTGGCAATGGGTTTTCTCTATACCAAACAAGGAGGCCTATGTGAGTACTTCATTAGTCACTCAACACCCTCATTTATCAGCTTGCATCATAACCCTTCTATCCATATCCTATGACCAGAAAATGTTCATTTCTCAGTTCTTCCTCGAACTTGAGATCTTAGTCTCTCTTCTATACTTCTCTTCGCATCTCTTCCTTTCCCCACCACGCCTTCCTTTCTTGCATTCCTCAAAAATATTGTGTGTGGTACGAATTCCCAGCCCGTGGTCAGGTTTGAAAGCCTTATATATGGGAGCTATGCCCCATCCCCTCATTAACTCTTGAGGAGGTCTTCCCACCTACCATTCTAACTGTAATTCATTTCAGGGTCAGAGGACTATTGTAGTCCTGGGCAATTAAATCCAACAAGGTACGGGTTTGGTGGGGGTTATCTCAACCATTCTCGGTTCCCCTCACCATCTCTTTTATAAAATCCATGGTCTATATTTGAAAACCCCCCTTTCAGAAGTTATGTAACACTTATCCATTTTATATTAATAACAAACATTACATTCATTGACCTTTTATACAAAGGTTCATCAAGTCAAACATTCATACATATCGACTTTTCCATAGTCTCTTTTCCAATATAGTTATATTTACAAACTGGGGGAAACATGGGTGTTGCATGAATGTACTAGCTTTATATATTATCACCATATGCTTGCGTATATTGTTTTTTGAGAACACGTTGTAGGTGTATTTCTTTGATTCAAGTGCTCAAATGTGGACTTCATTGAACGTCTAGACGAGGTAGGCTCTTTATCTTGTCTTGTTAGCATATTTGTTTATATAACATACTTGAGATTAGAGTTGATTTTTGCAGTCATTTCCATTTTTTTCCATATCTGTTTATAAACCCCATTCCATAGAGATATTTTCCTTATAACATAATTGACAACCTTACTAGGGATATGATCTTGTTTTCATGGTTTGGACTGTTTTTCTCCTTTGATTGCTCTTGTTGATATTGAGTTTCTTATCATCTGATTTCTTGACAACCCCTGTTCATTTTGAGTCTAAGTTTCTTATCCTTTTCCTTAACCTGCCAGTGTTTCAATACATATACGTGGGTTTTTTCCTGCTAGTCACGTACATATGTGTGTTTTCATTCTATAGGAAGCGTATATAGACAGTTTCTCTTGAACAATCGTGTACATCATTCGTGTATGCTTGGTTGTTGAGTTTGATGTTTTTTGGGTAAGTTTTGATGGTTTTTTAGTCTTCTTAGGTCTCCGTTATGACTGTTAAATGCCTGCAGAGGGATAGGAAACCTTTCTTTGGTTTAATTTTCAGGAAATGCATTTCTCATCATTCTTTTCATTGATTGTCTTGCATCTTGGGTTGGGTGTTTGCTTCTTGATATCCTACTTGGTTTGTCTCTGTTTACACACAATAGAATTTTTATATCAAGCTATTGTTAAGTCCTTGCATTTTCTTTCTTTTATATTGAAAATACAAAATTATAAGCATTTTTCATTGTTGGCATTTGATCTTTTTGGGTTCTTACTGTTGATCTTAGTACATGTATGGAAAGATTGCTTCTTATTTTGAATTGCAAAATTAAATTGAAAAATTCATTTTGAAAAGATTATCATTTATTGGGAAATGAAGTTACGACTTTGCATTTTATTCATATTCATTTATTTTACTTGCTGAGTCATAACATCATCAGTTTCACTACTGCACCTTTTTGAGTAAGCAAGGCCACTAAAAGAAACATTGATAAATTTAAAATTCATTAGAAATGATTTTATTTTTAGGGTGCACAAACTAACTTAGGATTTAGAGCCTTGGAATAGGATTTTGTGAGTAAAATTCTCCAAGGCTATTAAATAAACATATGTGTCTAACTAAGGGAGTGGTGAAATCCATGTATAATTGGTGACGTTAGGAGTCTCCTCTTACACCAGAGTTAATCACAAGGTTGCATGGAGTTGGTTGAGGGTATATTCCCCCAATACCTTCTTAGCGTCGAATATATTTATGGGGATATATTCGTATATGGGGATATTGCTTGTAATTTTACCTATGTGAGAGGTGATTCTTTAAAGGGTTTAGTATTTTTTACCCTGCCCATACAGTGGAGCTGAATTACGACTATTCTCTTGTGCATCACTTATATCGTGGTTTCTTAGTTGCTTGACATAGGTACCACATAGGTTACTTGCAGGGGTTATTCTGTAGGTACCCTGGGTCAGATAAGGGTCACACAACACACAACCTTTATGGAGGATTACCTCTCCGGGGGGATCTGAACGACTGGTTGTTAATCCCACAAGGGCCCTTATAATTGATTTTGATACCTTCGATATTTTGCAAGGAGTCCCAAGCCCCTCTTGGGTGAGGCATACATACTTTAGGGATGATCTGAAAATAGGAGGCTGACTTGTTATGCTATGCAAGCACCCTCTACTTCATAAAAATAAACTTTTCAGGACCTTGCTCAATGTGTTAAAATATGCAAGATAGATTATGTGCCAAGTTCATGCATCTTCTTTTAAATGTTCATGTGTGAGGAAATTTTCTTTTAAATGGTTAAATATGTGTTTCAAATAAATACACAACAAACATAATTTGCAGCAAATAAACCATCAAACTCACAACAATAACAAGATGATAAAGGAGTTCACCCCTCTCTGGGAAACATCTCCTTGAGCCTCCATCAATGGACTTGGATCTTTGGGATTAATTTGTCAAAGATTGTTTTACAAGCTTCTGCTCAACTCCAATGGATTAAATTACTATACCATTGGGTTTAGAATACATAAAAACCCCAAAAATGACTAATAGAACTCTGAAAACGGACCATGGCTCATCCGGGCATGACCTTTTCTACATGTGGCCTTGAGCTTCTCTGAGCTTCCTTGTGGAAAAAAAAGCTGTAAAAGTCCTCAAATGGATCTGAAACCTACCCCAATGTTTTCATACCATAACAATTAGCCAAAAATGACTATTCAGTCACATAAAACAGACTTTTGCTCATCTGAGCATGACCTCAATCAATGAGGGCTTCAAGCTCCCTGGAGCTCTCTGAAACTTCAATGGTGAAAAAAATGCAAAAGAAGTCTTCAAATTCCTTTGAAAATAGTACCAATGGATTCAGAACGTCCAAAAACCCCTAGCTGGGCTTTTTTGGCACCTCATTTGGCCAAAAAATGAAGAAGATAGGCCTCCTGCCATTTTCCTCCTTCAAGCTTGTTGTCTCTGGTTTGCCAAAACGCACCTCTGTGTGCCCAAACTAGCACATGTGCTCAAAATCATGCTAAAACCTAGCACCAGTGCACAACCAAAAAACAGGAGAAACTGTCGAATGGTTAGGGCACGCCCAACCCCTAACCACCAAAATCGTGGGCATATGGTCCATGTGACCGCGAGCTCATATAAAAACGATTAAAAACCAAATGAAATGGTTATGCACCAAGTGTCACCGCATTTAAAAATCCCATGCACAAATGAGGGAATGGTCATATGGTATAGTATATGTGACCGAGGGATGGGGCTAAGCCCCATCCCGAACGCGCCCCAACTCACATATATTCAAACTTAAATAATTATAAAACCATATAATGTTAAGAAACACTATGGTGGCATGTTGGTTGGTGGCCTTTGCAAAGACTTTGCATGTGCATGGAGGTCATGGGGTCGAGTCCAGTGGACTCCATATAAATTTTAAACAACCAAACCAATAACAAGGTGCCATGTGGCAGCCCACGACTGGGCCATGTTGCACCAAACCACTTGACCAAAAATATGCCACGTGTCACAACAAGATTTGTTCACATTTTCCAATCAATGATTGCCATATCATCAACTGCCACATCATCATATGAACATGTCACGTCATTGTATGGCCTCTGCCACGTCAGCATCTGTATGGACTGTATGGACTGTACAGTCAGCACATTTGTTTTTTCCTGTTTGACGATTCAAACAGATCATGATATCTCACTCATCCGACGTCCATTTGAACCCAAACGAGTTTCGTTGGGTTCATGAAAATGAGGGATATGCACCCATTTGTTTTGAGGAAATTTCAAGAACTTTGATTTTTTAGCTAAATTTTGACCCTTGGTCCAGATTCTGATCAAGGGAGGCAGGCCCCTTTCAACCATTTTATCATGTTTTTGTGCATATTGGCCCTTTGTTTATTTTTATGTGCTCCTTGATTACTAGTTGGCCTTAGGATTTGTTTTTATATCTCAAGTCTTGAGTCATCGTGGAGCCAGACCAACCTCTGCGCAGGTCTCGTTGTTTGTTACAATTACCACTGCATCTTGAGTCTTTACTTTGTAAAAGGCGTAAGTTTATCAAATGTGGTACATACACCTCCACTTACTAGACTTGCGATCATACAAGGATGAGTACTGAATTGAGTCATAAATATACTGAGATTCCTTCAACTCCCATACCCACTATAGTTAATCGTACTCCTTCGACACCTTCAACCACAATGGTTGTAGTGTCGAAATTTCCCATCATCACTCCTGTCCGACCTATAGTTAATTATAAACCTATAGACATGAACCATTTTAGGTCCCTTTGTCACTCACCAAGCTACAATATTCAATCCATCCCTACGGCCTCTAGCCCTTTTTCTTATGGTATGCCGAATTTTACATTGCAATTTTGATCCTCCATCCCAACATCTAATCCGAATTCTAGTATTGGACTTGGGGGCGTGGCTCCTCCACATTCTCCAAATTCATTTGCTAGTGCTCATATCCCAGAAATGACTCCTTCAGTTGGAGGCCTTCCTCCTTTTCACCTCGAGTCTAATCCTATTCCTAATGCTCCTGGATGGAGTGGTCAAAGTGGGAGACAAGATGCTTCTTATGGTCCTTACTTTGCACCTTCCTCCTCTACACCAATTTTGAACAACACATTTGGCATGATGAATCCACCTCTATCCTCCGGATTCACACCTGGGGAGGTTAGTTTCATACTGTGGGAAACTCCCAACCTAGAGCTACTTCGACTGGGGGAATTTTTTACAACCCTCATCATAATGTTCCTACTAGAATGGTTCCCAAACAACCCTTCATGAATCAGTTCAGAGGAGGGTCTTACAATCTCGGATAGGGCCATGGTGCATACCAAAACCCTAGATGGGCTGCGATACAATAGTATTTCCCGAGAGTTTGGGGCCAGATGCTGCAACCACGTCTCCCTTTTCTGGCCATGCTCAATCTTACAGACTTGTCTAGATTAATGAATGATCCTGTGCATCATGTTGGTCCCTTCATTTTTAGGATAAGGAATTGGACAAGTTTTGGCTAAGTAACCTATGTGAAAGCATCATAAGAAGATGGACAACAGAGAAAGAAAGAGAAACATAAATCAATTGCGAAAAATACAACACAACACCAACAAAGAAAAAGAAGTCGCAACAGAACAAGAAAGTGTGCAAACCAAGACAGAAGAAACAACGTATCTTATATATAGGGAGGAATATGATTTTAAAAGGGTTAGTTGTTGGTTCAGATGAATTGAAATTGCATCAGTTTGATATTTCCCTTACTGGTAGGTTGATGTCATAGTTATTTTATGTGGCTGAGAGGTTAGAGCCAAAAGTCTACAACAGAGCACTATTGTGTGTCTGAGATTATAATGAAGAAAGATTCTGAAGATAATATGAAGAAGGATCTAAATTTTCAAAATATGTTGTGTCTTCTTGTGTTTTACTCATGTCTTACAATTCTTATTTATGGTTTATAAGTTCCACATGATGGCTCTATGTTTAAATTCTTTTCTGCAACATAAGTAGGGCCAGTTGTTGTACACATGAGTTCATATCTATTTGATAGTTAGATGTATTGTGCAAGATTAGGATGAATCCTGAAGGTTCTGTGAATCCTCCTAAGTCTTTTCCTTGCCCTTCACTATCTATTTATCTCAGCAGTGCTTCAAGTGAGACTTCTTCTCTTCAGAGGCGATGAAAATGCCAACGCTCTAGACTACTCGGTACCTTTTGTTGGTAATATGAGAAGGACCCTGATCTGATCGAAATCGCACCAACAAAATGGTTCTGTTGCTGGGACTTTGCATTAAAAGGGAACCTGTAGGGAGGATGCTTCCGCGGATTCATAGATCTAATATTGACCAATGGTGGGAAAGAAACTGCGACACCTTCATATGGAGAGAAGCAGAGATGAGGGGAAACTATGTGAAATATACTCGTGAAGTAGTCTTTTATTTAGAAATATCAAGTGACCAGTACACGATATTCTGGGTTAAGTTCCTGAAAGAAATTTTCCACTGGATAAATAGGCTGCAAGAAGCTCCAAAGTTCCAAGAACGCGACAAGAGTATCTATACTTGGGACAAAAAAAATATTGCAACACTTGATCGGTGGATTGTCCAGTCACGTGAATGATTGATTTATGGGTCAAGACCACATTAGAAGGATACATTATCGAGTTTCCAGCTGAGAAATACCAATATTTTTCACAAGCAAAGGTTAATTTCAAGAAAGACACAAGGCTAATATTGTTGAGAGAAATCGCCATGTGGATTAAAGTTTTCTTGATGGAAGAGGGGATGTTGACTATGTCCTCGACTAAGATGGCAGGGTAAACACCCTCATTTAGGGTGGGGCAAGGCTAGGGTAGAGTCATGGCCTGAGAGAGGGAAAGGATTCTTTGACAAACAAGGGGGAAACAACAAGAAATGGACTCAAGATATGAGTGAGCCTTGAAAATATCCACCATAGTTGAGAAGTACTGGTGCTATAGATCAAGAAAGAAGCAAGACAGTCTGAGATGGTGCGGAAAGAAGTCAGGCCAGGAGAAGTAGAGGAAAGACAGATGGAAGAATTGTGGAAGATGAAAAGATAGGAAATATTGGCCAGTCAAATATTAAGTGAGAGAGAAGCACATAGAGAGAGAAATACCCAGGAGGTTGGACAAGAAGGAAAATGTGTAGACGTAAGAGAGGAGGAAGTCACCATGAATCTTGAAGAAGAAAGAGAAGATTCAGCCCTGATGATAGAAGAGACCAGGAATTCGGCTGAAGAGACTACTCCCATCGAAGAAAATGAGACCACCTAGATCAAATAAAAAAGCCCCGAATCCAGTGGCACTAGCCCTGAATCACCCATACCCCAAGTGTCTTCTATACAAGTGGTAAGTTCAATACTACCTTCTCATGATAGTTTTTTTCTAGTACGAATAGTTAGTCAGTCACCACCAGGAAGTGCGAGTATAGGGAGGAGATTGGGATCCACTGGTAGATCGCAAGTAGGACCGTTGGGTTTCATTTTGATAAGAGAACCAAGATCAACAATGGTTGGCCACGCGGGAGGTTAAATTTCTTGATACCCATAATTTTGGGGTAAGGGAGATGAATATGTTGAGCAACACTAGTTCTTGTGCGAAGCAATCTGGAGATATACAAGGACTCTGGATGCGAATAAGTTGGTTGAGTTCCAGATTATGTTGAGAGATCGCACTCTCAAGTGGTACATGAATATCATTGATCTTGGAGTGTCAGGAATGCAAGTTCAAGCATTCACACTTGGCCAAGTACAAACAAAGTTCATAGAAAAGTTTAAACTATGTCAGTCAGAACAAAAGGCTCTGTCTGAGTTGCGCGAGATCCAACAACGAGAAGGTGAATCATCCTGGGACTATAGCCAAAAGTTTAAATATTCCATAGGGAGGTTAGCACATCCAATCCATGAGGAAGATCAAAAGGAGTGGTACATTTAGGGACTTCTTCCTTTGACCTGGATTCCACTAGCGCAACAATGGATAGCCACATTGATAGACACCTTGGAACAATTGATGAAGATTGAAGCCATGGAAAGATACCCTGGGAGGCTAAGAGTGACCAGACCCCTAGAAAATGTGAATTTAGCGTAAATACAAGGGAAAATCTCAGTGCTTATAGAAAATATTCAATATCTAAAAATACCAAGACTAGGATGATTGTAGGTCTGGTGCACCGGATGTTATATAGAAGGAAATATGGTGAACGAATGTCCATGATTGAGGGGAATGGGACCTCCTCAGAATTCGATGGGACCCTCACCAAGACCCACGGGAGGAGTTTCCCAAGTGTCTACGAACTTACCATTCCATAAACCCACCCCATATCATTCTTTTCCAGGGAGCCAAGAAGCACCAACAATTGAGTATTGTGAGATTTTCCAAATCCATGGGCATGGGCCAAAACAGTGCCCCATTATGCATAAATATTTTAAAGTACCAAATACAATACACTGTGAGTTCTGCGCATCTACCACACATACTACCAACCAATGCAGAGCATTGGATGCACTTGCAGACATGCTGGACCAAAAAACATTCAGGGTGAATGAAAACCCTCAGGGACCGGGAAGAGGTCGATGAGGTGGAGCCGAAGGATACTTCAGAGGAGGAAGAACTAGGGGACGAGGGCCAAGCAACTGTTATAACTATGATGAGAAAGGTCATATGGCTAGAGACTATCCTCATCTAAGGCAACCATGGTGCTCTCACTGCAGAACCAATGGGCATGCAATTGAAGACTGCCCGTAATTAATTGAAAAATGGGATGATAGGTTATGAAAATGAGGAACTAACCTCATCAGTTCAGAAATCAAGAGAGTTATTAAGGGACAATTTCCCAACCTCAATATCATTACTTGAGGAGGAGAAAAGACAAGAGATGATGTTGATACTCTACCCCAGATCCATAAAGCAACACCTAAATAAGATAGGTATGACCCTCTAAAACATAAGTTGTTATTTAAAGATGCCATAGAAGTATTTCAGAATATTCCTAGCCCTGTGATGTGAGAGAAAACCCCATAGCCTATTGTTTACCCTAATATTGTGCAATTCCCTGCTTCACCCCATGCACCCAGAAACCCTGTAGTCACACTGAGACAACCTTAGAAACCTCAAAATGTAGTCGACCTTTGGTTTTAATTATTCTCTAAAATTCTTGGAAACAATCAACTAACATAAAAGTTGTGCAATGAGCTATACCTAGTTTTAGGGAATGAAGAACCCATAGAAGCATGAATAAGGGATAATATTCCTAAGAAGAGTACTTAGAGAGTGCAGAGAAGAAAAGTACGAACTGGAAAAGAATTCATACTAGTAGCCTAGTTAGACGAATTTGAGATTAAGGATGTCATGTTGGATCTAGGATCCAATGTGAACATTATGCCTAAGAAGACCTGGGAAGCCTTAGGAAAACCTAGGCTGACATATTCCCCAATTCAGCTAAGAATGGAAAACCAATACTATATTTTCCCCATAGGAAGACTGGAGAATGTGGAAATAGATGTTGTGCGAGTGAAGACAGTGGATGAATTTGAAGTGATCGGGATCATGGGGGATAAGTAACCTTACATTGCACTACTTTGCATTGATTGGGCCTATGACAACTATGAAGTAATCGACTTAAATAAAGACACCATGGCCTTTGAGGCTGATGGAATCAAGGTAGTTGAACCCTTGGATCCATATGTAGGACCCAGATATACAGAGCCAATAGAAAATAATATGGAGGGATAAGACTTGGATCAGTTGTACATTGTAACAACATGAACAAGAGATGATTATATAAATCCTACTGCCAATGGATCTGTAAGTTGGAGGAGCATACACTCAGTAGAAGAAGATTCAAAATTGGCTTTTGACAATTGGAAATAAGGTTCATATGAAAAATTATCAAAGATATGTGCAACTGTTAGAGAAACCAAATGGGTTGGGACCAAAGTTAGAGAACATCCAGTATATGATGGTAGCTCAGGACTCAATATTTTTCTGCTCAACATGGAAGAAAAGGTAGTATAAAATCAAAGAATCTCATTACTAGATGTATCTCTCCAGGACACCCCTACTAGATGGTGGTACAATAATAAATCCTTACTCAGAGGTTGGGATGATGTGAATAAATCTATTAAGTATAGGTTTTAGAATAAGGAGCATCCGGAATCAAAGATGCAGAAAGATCTCCAAGTTGGGCAATTGTTCAGTGGAGAATCTGATCCTAAAGTGCATATTGAACAATGTGTGACACAGTGGAAATTTGGGGGAATATCCTCTCACTTGTGGGTTCAGTTATTTCCCCACTCTCTAGGTCCAATCCCAAAATCTTGGTTCATACATGAGGAAACTAGAAGACAGAACAACAACTAGAAGACATTGGAAAATCATTTTTACAAGGACTTCTCGTTTACAAGTAAGTATCCTAAGCTTGAAGTAGTCCTGCAAAAGATTAAAGAATTTCTTTTTACAGATAACAATAATCAGAAATCCAACCTAGTTGTATGTGAAAAACATAGCCAAGAACTTCAGAATAATCTTCACCTAACATTAATCAAGAAGCCCATAGAATGTTATAAGATTAGCAAGGATTCATAAAGCCTAGATGATTTAGAGGAATTGAGAAACCTACCCATCAAAGAGACAGAAGGGAACCGAGAAATCCAGAACAACATACCTAGTCAGACCGATAGTTCCTACAATCACCCATTAAAATTGCACAAAGTCAATATAGGGACCACAAAGAAACCTAATATAGCTATGGTGGGATACTATTGGGATGATAAAACTAGTCAAGAGATATAGAGTTTGTTGTGAGAATATGAGGATTTGTTCCCAAAGACATTTTTAAAGTTAAAAGGAATCAAAGGAATTATGGGAGAAATGAAAATCGAATTGAAGCTAGTATCCAAGCCTATGAGGCATAGACCATACTATATTAACCCTAGATTAAAATAGAAGGTTAAGAAAGAGATAGAGAAGATGTTGGAAGCGGGACTCATTTTTGAAGTGGAAGAATTAGAATGGGTCATCCCAATAGTCATTCAAAGCAAGAAAGGCATAGAGGATATCAGGGTCTGTGTAGACTATAAAAGCCTTAACTCTGCCTATGTGCATGACCCTTTCCCAACACCTTTTACTGATGAGGTGCTACAACATGTTGTGGGGAAGGAAGAATACTCATTCACAAATGGATTTTCAGAGTACCACCAAGTCAGGATCGCTGAAGAGGAAAAAAAAAAGACCACATTCATAACATAATGGGGATCTTTCGCATACAATGTGATGCCATTTGGATTGAAGAACTCCCATGCAGTTTTCTCCATGATTGTAATAGAAACTTTCAGATAGTTTATTAACAAGTTTATAGAAGTTTATATGGATGATTGGATGATATACAGTTTTCTCAAGGAACATGTAGCACTGTTACATTTGATGTTTGACAAATGTAGAGAATTGCAGATATCATTCAATCTCATAAAGTGTATCTTTTGTGTACCACATGGGAATTTGTTGGGCCACATAGTATGTCGAGAAGGAGTATTGGTAGACCCAACCAAATTTGTAGTTATTTTGAATATGCCACTACCTATGAGTGATAAACAGTTGTGTTCCACGGTGGGACACATAGGGTACTATCGCAGGTTCATTAAAAGGTATGCAAACATTATTGCACCTTTGGAAAATCTACTGAAGAAAGCTGATGCATTCCAATAGACTCCAGAATGTAATAAAGCATTTGAGACCCTAAAGGAGAATGTCAGCACAACACTGATTCTGATATTCCCAAACTAGGAAAAAAAAATTCACGTCCATGTAGATGCTTCAAGAATTTCCTTAGGAGCTATCTTAGTGCAACCTGGAGATGGAGCCATGGATCATCCTATCTATTTTGTGAGTCAGATGTTGTCACAAGTAGAGAGAAACTACACAAAGACAGAAAGGGATGGTTTAGCCATGATTTATGCTTTGCAAAAATTTAGAAATTATTTGTTAGGTTCTCATTTTAAGTTCTTTACTGATAATTCTGCATTGAAATATCTAGTTAAAAAACCTATGTTGGAAGGGATAATTTGTATATGGTTGTTATTATTTTAGGAATTTTCTTTTGAAGTTATTATTAATCCTGGAAGATGCAACGTAGGACCTAATCACATGTCCAGATTAGAGTCAGGGGACAGTGGTGGAGCAATTGACAATCAATTCTGATATGCAGACTTGTTCCAGGTTGAGGCCATACCAGAGTACCTAGAGGAAATAATAGTCTTCTTAAGTAAAAGGGCATGCCTATAAACATATTCTGCAACCCATAAACTCCATATGGTTGTTAGAGCATCGTATTACCAGTTGATCATGGGATAGTTATATAAACTAGGACTAGATAGTATCCTCAAAAGATGTGTCCTAGATCATGAAAGACAAGATATACTATGGGAATTCCACAACAGAGTTATGGGAGGTCATGTAGGAGGGAAGGTCACTGCGCAAAAAGTTATACAAGATGGAATTCGGTGGACAATGCTCTTCAAGGATGCAAAGGTATATGCTATATCATGTGATGTTTGTCAAAGAGTGGGTAAGTCGTCAAGACGAGATGAATTACCACTTCAACCAGTTCAAGCTCTATAGGAATTTGAGAAATGGGTAGTTGACTTCATTGGAACGATTAACCCCACAACTAAGCATTCAAAGGCTAGGTACATCATTACTGCAACTGACTACCTTACGCGTTGCGCTGAAACAACAACAATTCAAGACTGTTCGATAGATACTATTGCTAGGTTCATTTTTGAGGATATTATCACTTGATTTGGATGTCCTAGGAGCCTAACCAGTGATCATGGAGCTCATTTTATTAGTATCACTATATAAAATATTACAATAGAGTTCCTGATCCAACATCACAAAAGCAACCCCTACCACCCACAGTCCAATGGAATAGTAGAAGCATTCAACAAGATTATGGAGAGAGGGTTAACAAAGGTCTGTTGTGAAAATTGGGAATAATGGGATGAATGAATTCCAATAATGCTATAGGCTTACAGGACAACCACCAAGAAACTCCACAGGTACACGCCATTCCATCTGGTTTATGGGAAAGAGGCAGTGGTGCCTGCAGAGTTCATCACTCCTAGTTTGTACATCACACAGATCACACATATGTTGAAGGAAGAATCAGTTGCCCAGAGACTCATGGAGCTACAAGAACTCGAAGAGACTAGGATTTTAGTAGACTTCCATCAATCGGCTGAGAAAGAAAAGCAAAAATATTGGCATGAAAGGCACATAGTCGGTACCAGAAGCATCCTGGCAAGTTGCGCATGCATTGGTTGGGACCATTTATAATTGTGGAGATCCGACCTTCAGGAGTAGTCAGACTTGTGCAACTGGATGGTATGCTATAGCTAGGATGGATGAATGGTGCTCACCTGAAACCCTATATGTCCTAGAACTGAGCTAAAAGGATTGTTTCTCTAGTCTGAAGGAGCATGTATAATAGTTTCATTTGAGTTTTCTAAAATTTTTGTAAATCTAGTTAATAAAGTCGATGTGCATAGTGTTGCATCACGACATGTAGTTCATTTTTTGTTTAAGTGTTGTTTGATGAAAAAAGAATGACTCAACAACACAAGATCAAAAGCGTAAAGAATCAATTAGTGACAGTCATTAATATGATGGGAACCCCTTTGTGGTTGGAGGAAGAACGCATATGAATATGATCCGAGTCCATGTGCCACACGAACCCGGTCTAGTCACAACCTTTATTTCCATTACGGTACCCTGTCTAAAGTCAGTTAATCCATAAAGCAACGATACACAAAGATTCCATCAATATTCGCATCAGAATTCCCACTGGTCAAACATAAAGGTGTGAAATCGGGCACATCCCTATCCAACTCGCACAAGTAAATGCCAGAATCGCCCGATAGGACTTACAACGTTAACCTGTCTTGTCAGACAACTCAGATCCAAGTTGTGTCCATATGGTCATGATGAACAACAATTATTTCTAAACTTTCCCGCTAAGATCGAGTATAAGGCTCTGAGAACTCGTCATTGAACGCATTATTTGCAAAGAACTTGGCAATTTCCTAATTCTATAGAATAAACAAGCCTGTGCAGTTGAGAAACGCATAGTTGTGATATTTAAATCCTTAGCTCACCGTGGAAGTTGTGATAACTCATATACCATAATGCCGAGATCCAGAGGAAGTCGAAGCGCCATGTCCAAATATGCAGTACCGGATGAGCCCTGTGACCCCCGAGTCAAGGTCGTAGGTGATATTAAGGGGAAGGTGGAGAAGGTAGAGCTCCTTGATATTGACTTAATAGACCCAGTCTTGTCCCCCCAGATGAACATTGACATATTCTGGGATATATCTCCAGATGAGTTGGGAGGCATGAAATTCGTGCTAAAAATGGAATTTATCAACCTATTCAACTCGACTATCATGAACTTCAGAGACCTACCAGTATTCAATACCACTGGTGAGGTTGCACGGTGTACCAAATTCCTTATCAACAGGGTGCATGACTGAAGTCTCTGGTTGGATAGGAGGTACCCAATCCATGAAAAATACATCCATCAACTTATTGGACTATCCTTCAAGGGAGAGAATGAGTCGAAAGGATTCCAGGGTCCTGGTAAGCATGACAAAAACAAAGGAGAGCCCAACCTCTATGAAAGATTCCACACTCATAGGGGAGGCACAAGACAAAAATTGACCCCATACTACCATAGATAGTCAGGAATGGTTATTACATCATAGCCAACAAGGTAAAGAGGTCATATTACAAGGGAGAATGCATGCTAGATGCATTGTTAGTAGCAGACCTTTGAGCCAATGGCATTGTATTCAACTGGTGTGGTTAGCTACTGGAGGAACTAATAGTGTCTTATAAGGAAGCCCAGGAGAAGGGAGGCACCTTCACCTAGGGATATCTATTGATGGCATTCACAATGTTTAAGTGTAATCCACCTATGGGAAGGCCACTTACGATTGCATAAAACAGGTTCCTTGCAAAGATGTTGGAGCCCTGGCAGTCCAGGACAGATTCAAAGAATATAGCTTCCAACACCACAACATTCTCTAAGTGGTACAATGGGTTGATTGACGCAATGCAGAGGCTATTCATTTTGTAGGAGATCCTCAATTGGAACACAAGGAACATTTCTTTTAGTATGAACTGACATCATACGTTCGTATGGCTAAGGCATGCTAACATGGAGGATTTCCAATCGAGGATGTTGTCATTCTACCTAGACGAGGAGGCCTTTGACAAAGAGGTAATGTCGTGGCCAGAAGTTAAATGCAACCTGCACAAGTCAGGGATGCACTATATTTTGCCTATCAAGATGATGAAGAAGAAAGGCAAAGAAGCAGGGGTAGGACCAAGGTCAGACTCAGAGCCAAAAAAGAAAGAAACTCTGACACATTCAGACTCCAAGGAGGAAGATGAGATGCAGCCATTGGAGCATAGGAAAAGAATGTTGTCGATCTTCTAGCCATTTCCAGATAAAGTCGTGTTGACAGGTGCAGATGTCAACGAGATCTTGAGTTTTGCGTTCAACATAGAACCAATGGTGAAGAAGCTCAGAACTGGGGTCTCACCAAGGAAACCTATGAACCCCCAACTGAAAGATACCAGATATATAAAATATGCAGAACAGAAACGAAATGCTAGAAATGATAGAATAACAGTAAAATATCCAGCATAATCTTCACAATACACAGAAATGATATACGAAATAGCAACAGAAATAGCACCTTGAATCAGATATCCAATCGAGCAACGCTCTGTTACAATAATATCCAAGCTAGGGTTCTCATACCCTCGACTCCTATTTATACTAAAAAGAAGCATCTAGAGGAAGATCCTTCTAGAAGCGGAAGCTTCTATTAGGTCTTCTTACATCCGCCTTA
>ML777286.1:2216794-2244527 GCA_009831015.1 Picea engelmannii | reverse complement strand
AAGATCCTTCTAGAAGCAGAAGCTTCTATTAGGTCTTCTTACATCCGCCTTATTCTATTTTATTGAAAGGTCTTATTAATATTGACCTTTATTACATCCGAATACATTGATCTACCTATGTGCGGGTTAGGACCTTAACACCAACCCATTGCATTGGTTGTCCCCCTGTAACACCCTATTTCCCCCAATTTGTAATTAATCATAAAGTAGGAATTACCATGCTAATGCATGAGGAAAATGTAAATGTATTATTGTTTGAGTTGCCAATAACTGACTGTGGGGGTGAATCCTTGAAATTAGTGGCCATGATATCACTAGAGGAAGAATGTGAAAACTTTAAGAGAGGGTTCATGTATCAAATAACCCCAAATCTCCCTTGATAAGGATGACAAGCCTCCTTCAAATCCCAAGGAAAGAAAACCAGTCAATGAAGAGAGGACCGGTGGTTGAATCACCAACCACCCCCATGAATGGAAACATGGGTTGTGAGTCTGAAGTACCACAGGGACTTGCAGACCTAAGCTTCCTTCTGACAGAAGGAACTAAATAGGTTAGAAAAACCTTCCCAAGTAAGAGGGACACACACACGGGAAAAGGAGGCACCAGACGAGGGTGGAAGCTCACAAGAGAGAGGCACGAAGCTCTCCAACGAATCATGAATAGAAGGTCGTGAGGTTGATGCTGAAGAGAATATGAGAAACCTCGTTGAGGCCACAACCGAGTGAGAAAGCTCCGAGTTACAGAAAACAGGACCTGAATAGAAGCTGAAACAGAGAGAGAGAACCCTCGAGAACTGTGAGAATTCCTTGGTGATATCATGGCTTGGCATGGGGGTGGCCAGAGTGCTAAGAATGAATGCCTCTAAGCCTATGGTCAGGTGGAATGATGAACACCCACAATCAGTTGGTTGGTGGCAACCTGTAATAGATAAGTGATTTCCTACCCTGTGTAACTTAGTTGTGACTATGTATGAATTGGTTATACTGTGCATGCTTTCAGGAATGTGAGTGAATTCTTAATGGATATACTGTATCCCTTCTATTTCTGCTTGGTTGTATAATTAGGTAATTAAGGAATTATATGGGTCGAGTATGACTTGTTCTCATAAATTCTGGAGTTCTATAGCGTCTTAAGCTAGAGCCATGAACTGTGAGATCATCGACCTTAGGTGTAGCCGCATGTACGATGGTTTACTCACCTAGTCATTCTGAGTCCCTTGGAGGATGGAGTTTATTAAGCTCATGAGAGGTAGTGCCAATATGCATAGGCCCTCTACAATCAAATAGAACCCCAGAACCCCTTGATGAATAGTTGTATTGAAGACTCTTCTAAGAGTCAAGTCCAGTAGATAGAGCGCAAATCTCTCAAGTCTTTCATAGCTGACAAATCTCAGGAAGGATAGCGAGTTTCAAATATCGAAGGAGAGTACCCTTTCACTTGTTATATGAATGGACGAGATCCTTTTGGGGGACCTGAGTTCTGTCATGACTGTTACATTGGAGGAAGGAACGTAGGTGTTAATGCCTCGACCCCTTTCAACCTTCGCAAGTAGCGAAGGAATCGAGACCGTAGATTCAAGGATCTGACGGAGCCTTATTGACCATCGATCTTAGCCTTTGTATAGAGAGGAGAGTATCATTTCATTGACTTGTGACTTGGAGGGGTCAAGGGTAGGACTGCGTGAACTCATGATTTGTGAGATCGCGATGTGATCGTGACCATTGGATCCAGGCCACGAGAGAACCGTAGGATCATAACCTTCATGGTTATCGCCTATCAAGGGTTCAGAACTTGAGAGAGTTTCTTTTCGACTATAGAAGTCACGAAGTGTCGAGCACCAATGGCTCAACACTCCAACTCGCAAAGTCACGAGATGCGAGTAGCGCTAGTATTTAGCTTAGGAATCAGATGACCCATTGTTGACTTATCATGGCTCAGGGTTTCATAGGATGAAGAAGTTGCACCATGATCATTAAGGCCATGAAACATCGAGAGATGAGGTCATGTGTGATGGGCAGAAACAACACAACTCGTGAGCGGAGTATAGTGGAGGAGACAAGTGACATGTGCGCGTCAGTTTGGAAAAGCCCATGTAAAATTGACCTCTCGTGTCTCAGGATTTCGCAAGGGAGGAGCACGAGAGCTCAACACCTCAACTAGAAAAGTTGAAAGTGGCGTTAGTGTTTTTCCTAGCCTACGATTACATGTGATAGGCACTAGTGAGGAAGGAGCCATACCCATATCGCATCTTGGGTATTGGAATTTGGAGAAAGAGGAGTCGAGAGCCTTGACTCCCAACTCACGAGCTGTGAAAGGAGCTTGCGCTAAGGCTAGGTTGTGGTTGCTTGGAGGAGGATAAGGGAAGGGATGGTCTGTGCTAGGCCCCATAGAAGTCTTGGGGATTTTTTCCCTTGAAGAAAAAGATGAAAAATTCATTATGCCATAGTGGGTGTGTTACACCCCTGCACTTGCTCAACGATCAAAGAAAACCCCATTATCCATATTCAGGATGACCTTGAGTGTGACACCTTTCCATCCACCATCATCATTGAGCACTCCCCATCACCACAACCCCAATATTGACCCCAGAAAACCACCGGTCCACCCCAAACCACAGATCCAGAGACGATGTAGCTTGATCCCCCAGAAAAAGAAGAGCAAGAACTCCTAGAAAAAACCCAAGAGTTGTCAGAGCCGAGACCAGAAGTTTCTGGTCCAAACCCTGAAGTACTAGAGTAGAGCCTACATTTGACTAGTATGAACCTAGACATCCAAGACCAGTAGATTGCTCCTTTTGTGCTGAAAATGGACACCCAAATGGAGGAAAATCCACAAGCTCAAATTACCCAACACATCTCCAAAATGACCAATGTTGACGGTGGCCAACAAAGTACAATGTAGGAATCAAATGCAGGAAATGGATCAGAGATACCATAGGTTCAGAAGGAACCAGAATCAACATCCAAGCAGAGTGCGAAATCCACGCAAGAACAGATGGAGTTGGTTCTCCAGAACCCTCAACAATGTACAAATATGTTTCAACTCTGCATAGCCAGAACAAAGGTTCTGACACTCTTTCCCTTAGCACTAAGGTTGAGGATTGTGCTAGGATGATCAATAGAGGAGGAATTAGAGACCTTCTCAGAGAATTCAATGACCAGTGGAATTCCATTATAGACTCAAGCACCTAGAGATGCAACCCCTTCATCCACTGACTTGGCAAGTGGCCAACGACGCACTTGTTTGGACTGATCAAAGCATCCATTGATCAACTAGAGAAAAGGCTCCAGTAGGCCAAGAGCTCTACCAAATACACAAGGGATGAAGCACTCCTTGCATAAGCATGCAGGACACAAGAAGCACATGAAATGAATTAGGTTTAGCACCAACTAGAAAGAGTGCAAGAAAGGCTTTATCAAGCCTGGTCAGAGATTTGGAAGGTTGCACCCGAACTGCCCGAAGCTAGTGATGTAGGAGAGATGGAGCATCAGATTGAGTTTCTCCAAGGAGCATGGACACAATTGTCCACTTGCACTAAGCATATGGAAGCACAGTTTTGATAGACTCGGCAAGAATCAAAGAAACAACATCAGAAGCTACAGGAGTAGACGAAGAAGATAGTACTGGAAGGAAACAATGCCTGCACAACACTACATAAGCACACAACTGAATGAAAAAAGATTTTCAAGGAAGTCATCGATTGGATGGGAATCATCGCTAGACACAACCAGGTCTTGGAGGATGTGTGCACCAAAATCCAGGATCTGAATGAAGAATTTGCGGCCACGATGGATCTGTTGAAGAAACAACAAAAGTTCGACCATATTCAGCTAGAAGATAATGAACTGAATGCCCTCTTTGAGGAAATATCTGTAGAAAAGAAAGAGTTGCATGACTATTGGCCTGTCATTCAGAAAATATACATGCATATGCATCAATTTGATGCAACAAGATATTCTGAGTGGAACTCATTGGTCGCATCCAAGAAAAATGGGTGTAGTACAGAGGCAACCCAACAATTCATAGTAGAGGCATCACTCCTTGCCAAGACATGGTAGGATAAAGTTGGAATATTTCAAGGAGTGATGGAGAGGGCCTTGGATTTGGTCCCAGATTTGGGCCCTTCATTTTAAGAGGCAAAAGTAGAGAAATCACAAGCAGGAGAGAAAAATAAAGAAGAACAGGAGGACAAGGGGAAACAATAGTTGCTTCTGGAAGCTATGAAAGAAATGAGCACTTGACTTGAGGGTGAGTCAAGGTTTGTGGTCAGAGCCTGTTGGGTCCTTCATTTTTGGGATAAGGAATTTTGAAAGTTTTCATCGAGTACCCTATGCACAAGCTTCATAAGAAGCTAGACAATAGAGAAAGAAAGAGCAACAAAAATCAATTTCGAAAATGACAGTTCAATGCCAACAAAGCAAGAGCAGTTGCAACAAAACAAGAAAGTGTGTGAACTAAGATAGAAGACAAAAAATAGCTTATATATAGGGAAGAATATGATTGTAAAAGGGTTAGTTGTTGGTTCAAATGAATTGCAATTGCATTTAGTTCGATCTTTACCTTACTGGTAGGCTGATGTCATAGTTATTGTATGCGGTCGAGAGGTCAAAACCAAGAGTATGTAATGTAATATGTACTCCTTTTGAGAGTTAGAGCTATGCGACATGAGGCTAGAGGCAAGAGTTTGTAACAGAGAACTACTATGTCTCTCTGAGATTGTAATGAATAAATATTTTGAAGATAATATGAAGAAGGATATAAATTTTCAAAATATGTTGTGTCTTCTTGTGTTTTACTCATGCCTTACAGTTCTTCTTTATGGTTTATAAGTTCCACATGATGTCTCTGTGTTTAAATGATTTTATGCAACATAAGTAGGTTCAGTTCTTGTATGCATGAGTTCAGATATGTTTGATAGTTATATGTCTTGTGCAATATCAGGATGAATCCTGAAGATTCTGTGAATCCTCCTAAGTCCTTTCCTTTCCCTTCCCTATCTATTTGTCTCAGCAACACTTCGAGTGAGACTTCTTCTCTTCGGAGGAGATGAAAATGCCAGCACTCTAGATTACTCGGTACCTTGTTTTGGTAACCTGAGAAGGAATCTAGTCTAATCAAACTTGTGCCAACATGTCATGATCCAACATGGCTCCCCATCCCCACCAATATTCCTTTAGATATTCCAAAATTTGAACGCAATACTGGTGAGGATCTTGGTTATCATGTCACTACTTTTCATATTTATTTCTCTTCGAATTCCCTTAATGATGATTCTATTCATTTAAGATTATTTCAACGCACCCTCACAGGGGTTCCAATGAAATGGTACATAGAGCTACCAGGGGGGATGTATGTAACTTTTAATCAGATGGTCTTAGTCTTCCTTAACCACTTCCAATTGTTGGTTCGTTATGATGCTGGCATAGAAATTTTTTCGGCCTTCCGTTAGGGAAAAGCCACCCATATCTCAGATCACATACAAGAGTGGAATAGATGAAAGAGGTTGATAAAGTATTACCCTCCAAAATTCCTACTAGAGTGGTTCCTTAAGTATCTACAACCTTATCTTTTGAAGGATGTTTCTACATCTGGGGTTACATATGAGGAACAAGCGTTTTTAAATCCCAACAATTAGATATTATATATGCTCAATATGGGATGTTATACAAAATTATTCTAGACACACCAAGGTCAAACTATGACCCTAGACAAAATCCTAGGCCTCATGTTGATGGCATTGTAGGCTCTACAAATGTGAAATATGCAGACTTGGTGACAATCTAGTTTTAATATTTGTCTCTAAACTGGTATGTAGGAGGACCAACTTCATATGTGTCCTACACTCCCAGTCATTTTGTGGATGTACATTCTATGAAATCGTCGACCAACCTGAATGGTAACTAGGAACTAGGAGCAAATAAAAAGAAAGAACGTGGTAACAATCATAAGGGTGGGCAAGATTAATAATAAACCCAAGGACAACGGTAATAATGAGAAGACGAATAAAAATGTTGGCGAGGGAAAGAAAGAAAGGTAAAAGGTGAAGTTTCCCTACAATCTTTGTATAGATGATCACCTTACCAACTTATGCCCCAAACTTGCAGAAGCTACAAGGATTTTATCTTTACCACCCACTATGATGAACAATCATTTTCCACATAATCAACACATAGCCTCAAGCTCCTCGGATGCTAGAAATGCGGTGAGTGGAAATTAAAACCCACTGATGCAAGATGGTTATGGTATATGCATCAATATGGTTAAGTCTGAGGTTAATGTGTCCACTCGTTCTCATGATTACAATTCTTCATAGACTTTACCTGGTCTAGAGTGTGCCCCTCCTTCGAAGATGCCTTTACATATCGAAAAAACAGAGCCCCCACCTCGTATTCTGAAAGGAGTACTCAATTGCTCTACCCACAATCCTTTTTCTAGATACGCCAAGAATTAATCTATTGTTGAGGATCTTGGTCAAACCCCTTGTGCGATTTCAGATCTGGAGGTACTTCGGAAGTGTCCTTCATAAAGGAATTCCTTGTTATCTGTGTTAGGATATCTAGATCCTCATGGCTCTAATTTTATCAAGTTTGACGTCACGGATGTGAAGTCTCGCTTGCCTTACCATGTGGCATTATAAATCCACGTGGGTTACTCAAAGTATACCATCAAACGCACTATTATTGATGAAGGCGTTGCAACATGCGTGATGTCCCTGGTCTATTGGAAAGCCCTCAGATCTTCGACCCTCTCTCAAACTACAACCATGTTGAATACTTTTGGCAGACATTCTTTCCACCCTCACAATATTCTTCTTTCCTTCCCATTCTATTTATGTGGCAAGACGATGGACGTCGATGTCGAGGTGGTTAATGCACCCCTCAACTATAACTTGTTACTAGGACGTAATTAGACTTATGCTATGACTACAATCATATCGTCCGTCTTCCATACTCTTGCTTTCCTCATGATGGGAATATCGTGACAATCGACCAATTTTCCTTTGCATATGCTAGCCCAAATGCATCGATTTGACCGTCGATCCTTGTGATTGAAAATTCGCAAACGAAAACTGATAATATTGGTGTCAGAATGTATTCCTCCCTTATGGGTACGTTCTATTTCATGGCACTGGTTCATCATATATATTCCATGCCCAATATCTTTTCTTCATCAATGAGGTCCATTCCTTTCTGCACTTCGTATTTTAACAATCATTGGACCCTACCTTCCTCGACTCCATCGTGTGAAGGTCAGTCACATACTGGAATGGCTATGCCACTATCGACAAAAAAGATAATGTATCAGACTGTTCTTGACTCTTTCATTGATCCAGATCTTGTTGCCTCACAGATAGATGAGGAGGATCCTATTCTCAAGAATGTATGGTCTACCTCATATTTTTTCTCATGTGATTTACTCGATGATACTTTAAGCTTGGATGAAGCAATAGTAGAGGCCATGAATGGTTCTGATAGGCAATGGGATGATATGCACCATCACTCTTATTTTCTCCCAGAGCTTGCTATAATCGAACAAGATGATTTTAGATCTACCTTGAGAGAGATAGTCGGTCATGCCATAGTTCCAATTGATACACATGACATTTATGTTGAAGGAAACATGGCGAGTATCTCTCCTACCATCACTATTAATATCTCTAGTATTCCTGACAAAGTTGGAAATGTATACATCGATGCAGATTGTTCTCCGGAAGAAATTCTTATCAACACTAAACTCCTCAAGGAATTTCACGATGTATTCTCTTGGTCAAATGAAGAGATGCCAGGAATCGACCCTCAAATTATCGAACATGATATTAAAACCTACCCGGATGCTAAACCTGTTTGGAAACAAATTAGATTTTTCAGTCCTAGGAAGGTCCCTACTATTAGGACATAGGTAGAAAAATTGCTTAACACTGGATTTATCTACCTGATTCCCTTGGTCGAATGGGTATCCAATCTCATTCCTGTGAATAAACCATCCATGCATGGATAGATTTTTGAGACTTGAATAAGGCATGTCCTAAATATAACTTCCCGACACCCTTGATTGATCATATTCTTGACGAGTGTGTAGGAAGCAAAGTATTTTCTTTTATGGATGGATTTTCAGGGTATAACCAAATTCAAATTAATCTCGAGGACCAACATAAGACGTCATTTATTTGTCCTTGGGGTACATTTTCATACCATAAAATTCCTTTCGGCCTTAAGAACGCTAGATCAACCTTCCAATGAGCTATGACCTTTGCGTTTCATGATCTCAAGTATATAGTCGAAGCCTATCTCGATGATCTCACTGCCCACTCCTGTAAGAGAGTGGATCACCCTACCCACCTTTGACTAGTCTTTGAAAGATTTCGCCATTACCACATCTGTTTGGATCCCCATAAATGCATCATTTTCATTAGGTCAAGTCGAATTATAGGATTCTTAGAATATGAGATTGGAATAATGGTGGATCCATTAAAGGTTGAGGAAATGCTTCAATTGCCTCCCCTACACGCTATTCATCAACTTCAAGGTTTATAGGGGAAATATATGTTTTTATGATGGTTTATAGTGAACTATGCCAATATTACTAAGGGTTTCATGTGTCTCTTAAAGAAGGACATTCCTTTTATCTAGGATGGGCAAGCCCAGGAATCCTTCGATGCTTTTAATAAATCCTTGGTATCGACACCTTTGGTATGGTCATTCTTCCCCTTACTACCCTCAAGAAAATGGATAAGTAGGGATCGTGAACAAGTATCTCAAGATCATTTTGTAGAAAACTATTAGCTAGAGAAAACCTTACTGACATATCATGCTTTATCCAACACTTTGGGCATACCGAGCCTCGATTAAGAATTCCACTAGTTTTTCTCCTTTCCAGTTATTGCACAGTGTGGATTCGATCCTACCTATTGAATGTGAACTCAATTCTCTTAGATTGGAATTTGCGATCATACCTGACACTTTCAATCTTGAACAATGCCTCATACACCTAGAGAGTCTAGATGACCAGGGTCGAGACGCCTCCATGACTATTGAAGCGAATAAACAATGTTTCAAGGTCCAATATGATAAGTTTGTCTTTCCTTAGCAGTACACTGAGGGTGACTTGGTCCTTTTGTATGACCAAGCCAAAGAACCACTAGGGGTAGGAAAGTTAAAACCCATGTGGCACAGTCCCTATATCATGTGATGTATATTAGAATAAGGATATTATGAATTAGAAGATTATGAAGGGAATATGCTGGCTGAGCCCAAGAATGGTCTCTACTTGAAAATATATTACTCTTGAGCCCCAATATTGGGCATAAATCTTTGTAAAATAATGTATTTTAGTGTATATATCTTTTCCCCTTTTTTCATCTTCGTCTTGCTTATCAAGTTTTCCCTTGGTTGGCAGATGTCAATGTAGTCTTTGGTCTACTTAGGATTCGCAGATGGGGCTTGTCGTCATATAGAGAACTTGTCTTCTACCACTTGAGTTGTTTACTTACCCGAGACTCTATTGGTGTCTTCATGTGGCATTTTCCTAAGGCCATCAACGAATAATGTGGCTGAATATAGCGTTGTTATAGAACTTTTACGTGATGCCATTTCACACAATATTGGCTCTTTAGAAGTTTTCCTGGACTCCCAGTTAGAAGTATGTCATTTGAATGACGATTACCATGAGAGGCCCTATGTTACTCTGATGATTCTTATGGGTACAAATTTTTGAATGAAATTTTGATTTCATTACTTATCATCACTGATCCAGGAGGCTCCCTAGGCTCAGAAAATGCTCAAAACATGAAAGTTCTCAGAATTGGATGAAACTAATTCCATCGTGACCAGCTCGTCGTGATGATTCTGGCCATATATTCATTTCCTCAAAACAGACTCCGGATGTGAAAAATATCACACAACAGTCAGATTCTTCTATGGAAAAAGTCAATGGTCAAATGGCAAATGAATAAGTGCCACATGGCCCAGACATGGGAAGCCACGTGGCACTTCACTACTGGTTGACATGTAAAAAGTATTTGGGGTTCCATGGGATTCAAACCTCTGACCCATGGCTAGCCCCAAGTCTTTGGAAAAGTGCAATTACCAACCTACCAAAAGTTAAATTTATGAAAAAAACCCACTTTCCTATAGTTTTGGAGTCAAATATACAAAGGAGGGTGCAAGGGGGCTAGGGCTAAGCCCCAACATGTGCTTTCATTAGAGGAGCGCATCCAAGGGCTAATTATAGGTGCACCCAAGGGCATATTAGCCCAGATCCCATGGAAGGCGCCCCAAAACCAGGAGCTAACAGTTAAAGGGGCTAGCGCATAGCACTTGAAGCACTAACACTTGGCCATGTGGCCCCATGTGACCTGGTAAATGGGGCGCACACCCTATCTTGGGGGCTAATCTGCATTTTTATTTTAAAAGTGGTTTTTAAACATTACAGAGGTGATTTTTGCTTGATATTATGCCCAAAAAATGGATGTTTTGAGGATTTTAGGCCATTTGAAGGGGTATTTGATCCCAGAAAAAGGCCAAATCTTGAGAGAATTTGGGATTCCTCATTTGAGCTTTGAAAACTATAAGAACCAGGCTTTATGAAGCTTGTAGGAGACTTTTTGATGTAGGGTTTGAAGTGGCAGTTTGTAAATTTTGGCCTTTTCTCATGTTTTGAGAGGCATTTTTCTCATGTTGTTGAGAGGATTGTGATGGTGGATGCATGACTCTGAACAAGGAGGTCTTGCATATTAGACATGAAGCATGTAATGTAACATAAAAGAGCATTTTAAGAGAACTTTGAGTATTCTAAAGAGAAATAAAGAGGTCCTCCACTTGGAAGCGGGCCTGGAGATGTAGCCAATGCTTGGTGAACTCTGTTATCAACCTCTTGTCTCTATTTCTCTTTCTATTTTGCTGTTCTATTCTCTTCATTTGCAGCATGAATATTAATGGATGATCTCTTTATACATTACTAAGCATAAAGTAAAAGTCACATTTGATATTCCACAAACAAGATAACAAGTTTATGTATTTCGCATTATTAACGATCCGATGCAAAAAGTACATTAAACTAACTTGCAATTTATTAGTAATACCTTCATTTTTGGATCAATTTTATGGTATCAGAGCATTTGGTTGTGAAGGTTTGATAGGAATTGCAAGCATTGGATGCTCACAAGAGAAAAACTCAAGTGAGAAGAAGGCCAACTTGAGGCTCTTGACACAGAGATTCAAAGGCGACTGCATAAGCAAGAGATGTCTTTGCCACGGAAATTGGGTCCCTTCAAATCTGAAGATGATTTTCTTAAGGATTTTAAATTGATGCAAGCCATGGTAGAGGAGCTTTACCATGAAAGAGGTCAGCAAAGGAATCCAAAAGTTGAAGAAGTTCAATCTTCGGTAAGAGAAAAAGGAGGAGTTGGAGGCGGTGGAACTTCAAAACCTTCTTCTCCTTCATCCTCATCATCTAATAATGAAGCAAGTGTACATTCCTCCAAGGATAAGAAAAAAACTCATCATTCTTCTTATATGCCATTATTAAAGTTAGATGTAAAGTTTCAATTACCCACTTATGATGGTGAATTAGATGCAGAAAAGATAGATAATTGGGTGAGACAATTAGAAGTCTATTGCAGGATACAAAAGATTGTTGATGATGAAACTAATATCCAACTAGAAGGTCTCAAATTGGGAGGCACAACTCTCATATGGTGGGAAAGAAAAACTAGAGATGATCTTAAGAAAAGCGGTAAAAAAATCTCTTCCTGGAATGATTTTGTTATTGCATTAAAACAATAGTTTTACGCTTTAGCTTACATGCAACAATAAATGATGAATTGGAAATGTTTAAGGCAATCCAAAGGTCAAAGTGTACAAGAATATATTTAGATATTTCATAATAAAGCTTTAAATTTGGGTATTCCATTATGTACACAAGTGACACTCCAAAAATATATTGGTGGTTTACATTCTTATCTTAAGCAGACTATTATTATGCTAAATCCTTCTAACTTTGATGAAGTATGTGTACAACCCATTCAGATTGAAGCTAGTAAAGGGAATGTTGGTGATAGTGTTTCTAAAAATACTTGGAAAAGAAAGGATGCAGAGAAAAGGAAAGAGAAGAAGATAGCCACAACAAGAAAGGAGAATCCTACTTGCAAGCATTGCAAGAAATTAGGCCATGATGAAGATTGTTGTTGGGTCTTACATCCTGACTTGAAGCCAAAAAAGTTTTCCAACCATGAAAGGAAGAATACCACAGCTGCAACAATTCAAGTGGATCTTGGATCAGATTCCGGTGATGAGACACAGGTTGTAGCTATGAGAATCCGAGGTATAAATTTTGTTGCAAGTTCTAGCTCTTCTAGTTCAGTTGATGTAAATGATGAGTGTAAAAGGAATGAACTTTTCCACATAAGGTTTATAACACATAATGTCAAAGTTGATACTCTTGTAGATAGTAGATCACAAGCCAATTTAATCAGTGAAGATGTTGTGAATAACTTGGGACTTGAAACTAAGTCACATCCTAAACCATATCCATTGGGATGGATATGTGGTGATAACAATTTACAAGTAACCAAGCAATGTAAAATCAAGTTTGCAGTCACTTCTAATTATGTTGATGAAGTAGAGCTTGGTATAGTGCCACTAGACATATGTAGAATTGTATTGGCAAGCCCATACCCTCACTTCTTACCTGAGTAAAAGAAGACTTTTGGTGGTCCAAAAGCTTCCAAAGTGGGGAGGAATGATCCAGGAGGCTCCCTAGGCTCATAAAATGCTCAAAAAATCAAAGTTGTTAGAATTGGATGAAACCAATTCCATCGTGACTGACTCATCATACTGATTCCGGTCATATATTCATTTCCATAAAATAGACTCTGGATGTGAAAAATATCATACAATAATTAGATTCTTCTATGGAAAAAGTCAATGGTCAACTAGCAAATGAATAAGTGCCACATGGCCTAGACATGGGCAGCCATGTGGCACTTCACTACTGGTTGTCATGTAAAAATTATTTGGGGGTCCATGGGATTTGAACCTATAACCCATGGCTAGCTCCAAGTCTTTGGAAAAGTTCAATTACCAACCTGCCAAAAGTCAAATTTATGAAAAAAAACCACTTTCCTATAGTTTTGGGGTCAAATATCCAAAGTAGGGCCCAAGGGGGCTAGGGATAAGCCCCAACATGTGGTTTCATTACAGGAGCGCGTCCAAGGGATAATTCTAGGTGCACCCAAGGGAAGATTAGCCCAGATCCCATGGAAGGCGCCCCAAAACCAGGAGCTAACCGTTAAGGGGGCTGGCGCATTGCACTTGGAGTGTTGGCACTTGGCCATGTGGCCCCATGTGACCTGGTAAAGGGGGTGTGTGCCCCGTCTTGGGGAGTACTCTGCATTTTTGGTTTAAAAGTGTTTTTTAGACATTACAAAGGTGATTTTTGCCTGATATTATGCCCATAAAATGGATTTTTTGAGGATTTTAGGCAATTTGAAGGGGGATTTGATCCCAAAAAAAAGCCAGATATTGAGGGAAGTTGGGATTCCTCATATGAGCCTTGAAAAATATAAGAACCAGGCCTTTTGAATCTTGTAGGAGACTTTTTTATGCAAGGTTTTGAAGTGGTAGTTTGTAATTTTTGGCCTTTTCTCATGTTTTGAGAGGCGTTTTTCTCATGTTGTTGAGAGGATTTTGAAGGTGCATGCATGAATCTGAGCAAGGAGGTCTTGCATATCAAACATGAAGCATGTAATGTAATAGAAAATATCATTGTAAGAGAACTTTGAGCATTTTAAAGAGAAATAAAGAGGTCCTCCACTTGGAAGCGGGCCCAGAGACGTAGCCAACGATTGGTGAACTCCATTAGCAACCTCCTGTCTCTATTTCTCTTTCTGTTTTTTTGTTCTATTCTCTTCATTTTCAGCATGAATATTAATGGTTGATCTCTTTATACATTAATAAGCATCAAGTAAAAGTCACATTTGATATTCCGCAAACAAGATAACAAGTTTATGTATTTCGCATTCTTAACGATCTGATGCAAAAAGTACATTAAAATAACTTGCAATTTATTAGTAATACCTTTGTTTTTGGATCAAGTTTATGGTATCAGAGAATTTGGTTCTGAAGGTTTGATAGGAATTGCAAGCATTGGATGCTCACAAGAGAAAAACTCAAGTGAGGAGAAGGCCAACTTGAGGCTCTTGACACAGAGATTCAAAGGCAACCACATAAGCAAGAGATGTCTTCTCCACAGAATTTGGGTCCCTTCAAATTTGAAGATGATTTCTTCGAGGATTTTAAATTGATGCAAGCCATGGTAGAGGAGATTTACCATGAAAGAGGTCAACAAAGGAATCCAAAAGTTGGAGAAGGTTAATCTTTGGTAAGAGAAAAAGGAGGAGTTGGAGGTGGTGGACCTTCAGAACCTTCTTCTCCTTCATCCTCATCATCTAATAATGAAGCAAGTGTACATTCCTCCAAGGATAAGAAAAAAACTAATTATTCTTCTTATATGCTGTTATTAAAGTTAGATGTAAAGTTTCACTTACCCACTTATGACTGTGTATTAGATGCAGAAAAATTAGATAATTGGGTGATACAATTAGAGGTCTATTGCAGGATACAAAAGATTGTTGATGATGAAACTAAGATCCAACTAGCAAGTCTCAAATTGGGAGGCACAACTCTCATATGGTGGAAAAACAAAACTAGAGATTATCTTAAGAAAAGTGGTAAAACAATATTTTCCTGGAATGATTTTGTTATTGCATTAAAACAATAGTTTTACCCTTTAGCTTACATGCAACAAGAAATGATGAATTGGCAATGTTGAAGGCAATCAAAGGTCAAAGTGTACAAGAATATACTCAGATATTTCGTAAGAAAACTTGAAATTTGGGTATTCCATTATATACACAAGAGACACTCCTAAAATATATTGGTGGTTTACATTCTTATCTTAAGCACACTATTCTTATGCTAAATCCTTCTAACTTTGATGAAGTATGTGTACAAGACATTCACATTGAATCAAGTAAAGGGAATTTTGGTGATAGTGTTTCTACAAATACTTGGCAAAGAAAGGATGCATGGAAAAGGAAAGAGAATATTACAACCACAACAAGAAAGGAGAAGCCTACTTGCAAGAATTGCAATAAAGTAGGCCATGATGAAGATCATTGTTGGGTCTTACATCCTGACTTGAAGCCAAAGAAGTTTTCCAACCACGAAAGGAAGAATACCACAGTTGCAACAATTCAAGTGGATCTTGGATCAGATTTTGGTGATGAGACATGGGTTGTAGCTATGGAAATCCGAGGTATAAATTTTGTTGCAAGTTCTAGCTCTTCTAGTTCAGTTGATGTAAATGATGAGTGTAAAAGGAATGAACTTTTCCACATAAGGGTTATAACACATAATGTCAAAGTTGATACTCTTGTAGACAGTGGATCACAAGGGAATCTAATTAGTGAAGATGTTGTGAATAAATTGGGACTTGAAACTAAGTCACATGCTAAACCATATTCATTGAGATGGATATGTGGTGATAACAATTTACAAGTAACCAAGCAATGTAAAATCAAGTTTACAATCACTTCTAATTTTGTTGATGAAGTAGAGCTTGATATAGTGCCACTGGACATATGTGGAATTGTATTGGGAAGCCCATACCTTTATGATAGGAAATCCATATTCTACAGGGAGGAAAATAAGTATTGCTTCAAGAAAGATTGGAAGCAGTACATTGTTCATGCTCATCGCATGAAAACTGAAAGGTCCTTTGCAGCTACAGGGTAGTTAAAAGCAATGGTAAATGCAAGCAAAAGTTTATCACTTATGTATGTAATAAAACATGAAGATATTGATGCTAAACATGAGATGATTCCATATGTTTCAAACAGTCATGAAGTGTCACCAGGGGTACAACATGAGGTTCAACTGCATAATTTGATTATTGTTCTTGTTCAAAAGAGGAAGCATGTTGTTTCATTAGCACATTTAGTATTGTTATTTGGTTTGTTGCTATCCAGTAGTGTATGGCTACTAACAATGACAAACAATGTAGATGAATGTGCATTTGATGGCATGATTACTTTGATAAACAATGCTATCTCAGTTTCCATGTTTGTTTTGATTAGTCAGGTGATCATTATCCCAGTAGAGAGGATGGATGATATAGGAAAAAGTGGGGAGGCAGTACCTTCACTTCTTACCTGAGTAAGAGTAGACTTTTGGTGGTCCAAAAGCTTCCAAAGTGGGGAGGAATGATCTAGGAGGCTCCTCGGGCTCAAAAAATTCTCAAAAAATCAAAGTTCCTAGAATCAGATGAAACCAATTCCATCGCGACCGGATCGTCGCATTGATCCTATCCATATATTCATTTCCTCAAAACAGACTCCGGATGTGAAAAATATCGCACGACAATCAGATTCTTCTATGGCAAAAGTCAATGGTCAACTAGCAAATGAATAAGTGCCACATGGCCCAAACATGGGAAGCCATGTGGCACTTCACTACTGGTTGGCATGTAAAAAGTATTTGGGGGTCCATGGGATTTGAACCTCTGACCCATGGCTAGCTCCAAGTCTTTGGAAAAGTTCAATTACCAACTTGCCAAAAGTCAAATTTATGAAAAAACCCCACTTTCCTATAGTTTTGGGGTCAAATATCCAAAGTAGGGAACAAGGGGGCTAGGGCTAAGCCCCAACACGTGGTTTCATTTTAGGAGCACATCCAAGGGCTAATTCTGGGTGCACCCAAGGGAAGATTAGCCCATATCCCATAGAAGGCACCCCAAAACTAGGAGCTAACAGTTAAGGGGGCTGGTGCATTGCACTTGGAGCGTTGACACTTAGCCATGTGGCCCCATGTGACCTAGTAAAGGGGGCGCGCACCCTGCCTTGGGGGCTACAGTACATTTTTGGTTTAAAAGTGGCTTTTAAACATTACAGAGGTGATTTTTGCCTGATATTATGCCCAAAAAATGGAGTTTTTGAGGATTTTAGGCCATTTGAAGGGGGATTTGATCCCAGAGAAAGGCCAGATCTTGAGGGAAGTTTGGATTCCTCATCTGATCCTTGAAAACTATAAGAAACAAGATTTTTGAATCTTGTAGGATACTTTTTGATGAAGGGTTTTGAAGTGGTAGTTTGTAAATTTTGGCCTTTTCTCATGTTTTGAGAGGTGTTTTTCTCATGTTGTTGAGAGGATTTTGATGGTGCATGCATGAATTTGAGCAAGGAGGTCTTGGATATCAAACATGAAGCATGTAATGTAACATCAAAGAGCATTGTAAGAGAACTTTGATCATTTTAAAGAGCAATAAAGAGGTCCTCCACTTGGAAGCTGGCCCGAAGACATAGCCAATGATTGGTGAACTCTGTTATCAACCTCTTGTCTCTATTTCTCTTTTTGTTTTGTTGTTCTATTCTCTTCATTTGCAGTGTGAATATTAATGGCTGATATTTTTATACATTAATAAGCATCAAGTAAAAGTCACATTTGATATTCTGCAAACAAGATAACAAGTTTATGTATTTCACATTCTTAACGATTTGATGCAAAAAGTACATTAAACTAACTTGCGATTTATCAGTAATACCTTCATTTTTGGATCAATCACATACCTAGAAGTTCTAATTATGTATCCAAAGCATATGCTAATTTTGTTTTAGATTGAAATTTGTCACATAAATAAAGCAAAGAAAACACTTTCGTCAATGTACACATTGTAATATAAGTAAAGACGAAGATCATTGTTTTTATATATATTTCATCTCTCCAAAAATATGGTGTTATAGTACAAAATTTAGGCTCAGACCCTCAAAATACATATATGACTGATCAATACAATAGTCATGACATCTACACCTATGGAATCTGATGTTTGTCATGGTAGCATAATATGGAATTTGTGAGATGTCAAAAGAGTCATACCCAAGAACTAGGCACACCTACCACTTGTTGTTGCATCGCCTCTGACACATCCTTTACCTGAACCATGGGAATCCTTTGCATCAAATGAGACATGTTTCCTTGCATGTTTTGAATTAGTCTATCATCGTCCCCTCCTGTTGGTTCATCCCTCCGATGCCTCCGTCAGTGTCATGAAAGTATGTCCGGCTAGCACAGACCCACATCTATGTAACATACATCTTTAGTTAGTACTTGACATCATCCAAATATTATTTTTCTTTGTTATACAAAAATACAAAAAATTGAAATATTCAAAAAATTTTGCATACCTATGTCTTCATAGGGGGAACCTGGTGGTAATGACATGTCTGGATCTCCTATGAAGTCAAACCATACATAAGGGTAGTCCTCCAGAGCCATCACCTACCGACTCCACCAGAAGAAAAACTTGTCGTTGTAGGGTGTGTGCACCCTACCACCCCCATGTGACCTCATCACCTCAGTCCACCATGCCATGATTAGATAACGAGGTCCATGTAGAAAAATCTTGACTCTAGGGCCCAAGCCTAGAACCCACTCAAAGAAAAAACTACACAGGATAGACGTGAACCCAAAGTTCCTCTTTCTATCCAATTTGGAGTTTGTCAATTGTCTCTTCATGTTGGCAAGCAGTGAGGTGCACCAGTCATAAAACGTGGGTCACAACCACTCCATTAAATAGAAAATAAGTGGCATTGATGCCTGATGCAAATAATTCGACCCTAGGACCCATGTCAACACTTAGAAAACCATCTTGAGACTTAGATTGTTGATTGCTCTGATCAAGAGATAGCTCCCTAACTTCTTTACTGATAATTCTGCATTGAAATATCTAGTTAACAAACCTGTGTTGGAAGGGATAATTTGTAGATGGTTTCTATTATTTTAGGAATTTTGTTTTGAAGATTATTAAGCCTAGAAGATACAACGTATGACATGATCACTTGTCTAGATTAGAGTCAGGGGAGAGTGGTGGAGAATTTGACAATCAACTCTTAGATGCAGACTTGTTCCGGGTTGAGGCCATACCAGAGTACCTAGAGGACATAGTAGTCTTATTAAGTACAAGGGCCTACCTAGAACATATTTTGAAACCCATAAACACCATATGGTTGTTAGAGCATCAGATTACCATTTGATCATGGATAGTTATATAAACTGGGACTAGATAGTATCCTCAGAAGATGTGTCCTAGATCATGAAAGATAAGATATACTATGGGAATTCCACAACAAAGTTATGGGAGGTCATGTAGGAGGGAAGGCCACTACAAAAAAATTTCTACAAGATGGAATTTGGTGGACAATGCTCTTCAAGGATGCAAAGGTATATGCTATATCATATGATGTTTGTCAAAGAGTGGGTAAGCCGTCAAGACGAGATGAATTACAACTTCAACTAGTTCGATCTCTATAGGCATTTGAGAAATGGGCAGTTGACTTCATTGGACCGATCAACCCCACAAATAAGCATTCAAAGGCTAGGTACATCATTACCACAACTGACTCCCTTACGCGTTGGGATGAAACAACAGTAGTTCAAGAATGTTCGACCAATACTATTGCTAGGTTCATTTTTGAGAATATTATCACTTGATTTGGATGTCCTAGGAGCCTAACCAGTGATCATGGAGTTCATTTTATTAGTATCACTATAGAAAATCTTACAACAGAGTTCCAGTATTCAATACCATTGGTGAGGTTGCAGGGTGCACCAAATTCCTTATCAACAGGGTGCATGACCGAAGTCTCTGGTTGGATAGGAGGTACCCAATCCATGTAGAATACATCCATAAGCTTATTGGACTATCCTTTGAGGGAGAGGATGTGTCGAAAGGATTCCAGGGTCTTGGTAAGCATGAAAAAAACAAAGGAGAGCCCAACCTCTATGAAAGATTCCACACTCAAAGGGTGGGGCACATGACAAAAATTGACCCCATACTACCAAATCCAGTTAGGAATGGTTATTACATCATAGCCAGCAAGGTTATGAGGTCATATTACAAGGGAGAATGCATGCTACATGCATTGTCAGTAGAAGAATTTTGCACCAATGGTGTTGTATTCAACTGGTGTGGTTAGTTGCTGGAGAAATTAATAGTGGCTTGTGAGGAAGCCCAGGAGAAGGGAGGCACCTTCACCTAGGGATATCTATTGATGGAATTCATAATGTTTAAGTGTAATCCACCTATGAGAAGGCCACCGACACTTTTAGAAAATAAGTGCCTTGCGAAGATATTGGAGTCCTGGCAGTCTAGGATGGATTTAGAGAATACAACTTTCAACACCACAACATTCTCTTAGTGGTACAAAGGGTTGATTGACGCAATGCAAAGGTTTCTCATTTCATAGGAGATACTCAATTGGAACACGAGGAACATTTATTTTAGTATGAACTGACATCATGCGTTTTTATGACTAAGGCATGCTAACATGGAGGATTTCCACTCGAGGATGTTGTCGTTCTACCTGGATGAGGAGGCCTTTGACAAAGAGGTAATTTTGTGGCTAGGATTTAAATGCAACCCGCACAAGTCGGGGATGCATTATATTTCGCCTGTCAAGATGATGAAGAAGAAAGGAAAAGAAGCAGGGGTAGGACCAAGGTCAGTCTCAGAGTGACAGAAGAGAGAAGCTCCAACACATTTAGACTCCAAGGAGGAAGACGAGACGTAGCCATTGCAGTGTAGGAAAAGAATTTTATCAATCTTCTAGCCGTTTCCATATAAAGTCATGTTGATAGGTGCAGATATCAATGAGATCTTGAGTGTTTCCTTTAGTATAGAACCAGTGGTGAAGAAGCTCAGAACTAGGGTCTCTCCAAGGAAAACTATGAACCCCCAACCCATTGCATGAATTGTCCCCTGCACTCGCTCAGCAGTCAGAGAAGACCCCATCATCCATATTTAGGACAACCTTGAGCCTGACAACTTTCCATACACCATCATCACTGAGCACCGCCCATCACCACAACCCCAATCACCACCCCAAGAAACCACTAGTCAACCTCAAACCATAGATCCAGAGCCGATGCAACTCGATCCCCCAGATAAAGTAGAGAAAGAACTACCAGAGAAAACCCAAGAGTTGTTGAAGCTGAGACCAAAAGTTTATGGTCCAAACCCTGAAGTGCCAGACCAGAGCCTGCAGTTGACTAGTGTAAACCCAAACATACAAGACCAATAGATTGTTCCTTTTGTGCCAAAAATGGACACCCAAATGGAGGAGGAGCTGCAATCTAAAATCACCCAACACATCTCCAAAATGACTAATGTTGAGGGTGGCCAAGAAAGTACAATGCAAGAATGAGATGCAAGAAATGGATCGAAGATACCAGAGGTTTAGAAGGAACCAGAATCAACATCCAAGCAGAGTGTGACATCCGCGCAAGAACAGATGGATTTGGTTCTCCAGAACCCTCAGCAATGCGTAGAGATGTTGCAACTCTGCATAGCCAGAACGAAGGCTCTAACACTCTTTCCCTCAGCCGTAAGGTGGAGGATTTCTCTAGTAAAATCAACATAGGAGGAGGTAGAGACCCGCTCAGAGCATTCAACAACCAGTGGACTTTCACTACAGACTCAAGAATCCAAAGACACAACTCATTCATCTGCTGACCTGGCAAGTGGCCAACGATGCACTTGTTTGGACTGATCAGAGCATCCACCGATCAAATATAGAAAAGGCTCCTGCAGACGGAGAGGTCTACCAAATATGAAAGGGATGAATTTTTCCTTGAACAAGCATGCAGGACACAAGAAGCACATGAAAAGATCTAGGTTGACCACTAACTAGAAAGAGTGAAGGAAAGGAATTATCAATCCTGGCCGGAGATTTAGAAGGTTTCACCTGAACTGCTCAAAGCCAGTGATGCAGGAGAGTCGGAGCATCAGATTGAGCTACTCCAAGGAGAATGGACACAATTGTCCACTCACACTAAGCATATGGGAGTGCAGTTGTGATAGAATCAGCAAGAAGAAAAGAAGCAACCTCAGAGGCTGTAGGAGAAGACAAAAAAGATAGTACTAGAAGGCAACAATGCATGTGCAACACTACATAAGCACACAACTAAATGAAAAAATATTTTCAGGGAAGTCATCGATTGGATGGGCCTCATCGCTAGACGCAACTAGGTCTTGGAGGATGTGTTCACCAAAATCTAGATTATGAATGAATAAGTTGCGGCCACGATGGATCCGTTGGAGAAACAACAAAAGTTCGACCAAATCTAGCAGGAAGACAATGAACTGAATGCCCTCTTTGAGGCGTAGTCTGTAGAAAAGAAAGAGTTGCGTGACTATCGGCTGTCATTCAGATAGTATACATGCATATGCATCAAGTTTATGCAACAACATATTATGAGTGGAAATCATTGGTCACATCCAAGCCAAAGGGGTGTAGTACAGAGGCGACCCAATAGTTTGTAGTATAGGCATCATGCCTCACCAAGACGTGGCGGGATAAAGTTGGAATATTTCAAGGAGTGAGGGAGAGGGCCTTGGATTTGGTCCTAGACTTGGGCCCTTCATTTAAAGAGGCAAAAGAAGATAAATCACAAGGAGGAGAGAAAAATAAAGAAGAAAAGGAGGACAAGGGAAAACAATAGTTGCTCCTGGAAGCTGCAAAAGAACTGAGCACTTGACTTGAGGGTGGGTCAAGGTTTGTGGTCAAAGCCTGTTGGGCCCTTCATTTTTGGGATAAGGAATTGAACAAGTTTTGGCCAAGTACCCTATGCACAAGCTTTAGAAGAATCTAGACATCATAGAAAGAAAGACCAATAGAAATCAATTGTGAAAAGGACAGCGCAATGCCAACAAAGAAAAAGCAGTCGCAACAAAACAAGAAAGTGTGTGAACTAAGACAAAAGACAAAAATTAGATCATATATAGGGAGGAATATGATTGTAAAAGGGTTATTTGTTGGATCAAATGAATTTTAATTGCGTTCAGTTCAATATTTCCCTTACTGGTAGGTTGATGTCATAGTTATTGTATGCGGCAGAGAGGTCAGAGCCAAGAGTATGTAATGTAATCTGTACTCCTTTTGAGAGTTAGAGATATGTGACATGAGTCCAGAGACAAGAGTTTGTAACAGAGCACTACTATGTGTCTTTGAGCTTGTAATGAAGAAATATTCTGAAGATAATATGAAGAAGGATCTAATTTTTCAAAATATGTTGTGCCTTCTTGTGTTTTACTCATGCCTTACAGTTCTTCTTTATGGTTTATAAGTTCCACATGATGGCTCCGTGTTTAAATGATTTTATGCAACATAATTAGGTTCAGTTCTTGTACACATGAGTTCAAATCTGTTTGATAGTTATATGTCTTGTACAATATCAGGATGAATCCTGAAGATTCTGTGAATCCTCCTAAGTCTTTTCCTTGCCCTTCCCTATCTATTTGTCTCAGCAGCACTTCGGGTGAGACTTCTTCTCTTCGAAGGAAATGAAAATGATAACACTCTAGATTACTCGGTACCTTTTTTTGGTAACTTGAGAAGGACCCTAGTCTGATCAAACTTGCACCAACATATCATGATCTGACATGGCCCCCCATCCCCACCAAGATTCCTTTAGATATTCCAAAATTCAAATGCAATACTGGTGAGGATCTTGGTGATCATGTCACTACTTTTCATATTTGTTTCTCTTCGAATTCCATTAATGATGATTCTATTCATTTAATATTATTTCAATGCACCCTCATAGGGGTTGCAACATAATGGTACATAGAGCTACCAGGGGGGATGTACGTAACTTTTAATCAGATGGTCTTAGTCTTCCTTAACCACTTCCAATTGTCGGTTCATTATGATGTTGACATAGAAATTTTTTCGGCCTTCTGTTAGGACAAAGCCACCCATATCTCAGATCACATCCAAGAGTGGAATAGATGAAAGAGGTTGATCAAGGATTACATACCTCCAAAATTCCTACTAGAGTGGTTCCTTAAGTCTCTACAACCTTATCTTTTGAAGGATGTTTCTACATTTGGGGTTACATCTGAGGAAGAAGCATTTTTAAAGCCCAACAGTTAGATCTTATATATTCTTAATATGGGATGTTATACAAAATTATTCTAGACACATCAAGGTTAAACTATGACCCTAGAAAAAATCCCAGGCCTCATGTTGATGGCATTGTAGGCTCTACAAATGTTTAAACTACAGACTTGGTGACAATCCAGTTGAAATATTTTTCTCTAAACTAGTATGTAGGAGGACAAAATTCATATGTGTCCTCCACTCCCACTCACTCTTTGGATGTACATTCTGTGAAATCATCGACCAACCTGAATGGTAACTAGGAACCAAGAGGGAATAAAAAGAAATGACGTGGTAACAACAGTAAGGGTGGGAAGAATAATAATAAACCCAAGGAAAACAATAACAATGTTGGAGAGGGAAAGAAATAAAGGCGAAAGGTGAAGTTTCCCTGCAAGCTTTGTACAGACGATCACCTTACCCACTTATACCCCAAACTTGCAGAAGCTACGAGGATTTAATATTTACCACCCACTATGATGAATAATCATTTATAATCAACACATGGCCTCGAGCTCCTCAGATTCCAGAAATGCAGTGAGTGGAAGTTAAAACCCACCAACAAAAGACAATTACCATCTATGCATCAATATGGTTAAGTCTGAGGTTAATGTAGCCACTCGTTCTCGTGATTACAGTTCTTCATAGTCTGTTCCTAGTCTAGAGTATCCCCCTCCTCCAAAGATGCCTTTACATATTGAAAAACCAAATCCCCGGACTCATATTTTGAAAGGACTACTCAAGCGCTCTACCCACAATCCTAATTCTAGAGTCGCCAAGAATTACTCTATTGTTGAGGATCTAGGTCAAACCCCTTGTGGGATTTCAGATCTGGAGGTACTCCAGACATGTCCTTCACAAAGGAATACCTTGTTATGTTTGTTAGGATCTCTCGATCATCGTGGCTCTAAGATTATCAAGTTTGACGTCATGGATGTGAAGCCTCACTTTCCTTACCATGTGGCATTCAAAATCTTCGTGGGTTACTCAAAGTATACCATCAAACGTACCATTATTGATGAAGGCGTTGCAACATGTGTGATGTCCCTAGTCTATTGGAAATCCCTCAGATCTCTGAACCTATCTCAATCTACAACAATGTTGACTACTTTTGGCAGTTGTTCTTTCCACCCTCACAATATTGTTCCTACCTTCCCATTCCAGTTAGGTGGGAAGACAATGGAGGTCAATGTTGAGGTGGTTGATGCACCCCTCAACTATAACTTGTTACTAGGACATAATTAGACTTATGCTATGACTTCAATCATATCGTTCATCTTCTATACTATTTCTTTCCTCACGATGGGAATATCATGATAATCGACCAATTGTCCTTTGCATATTCTATCCCCAATGCATCGATTTGACCATTGATCCCTATGATTGACAATTCACAGATGACAATTGATAATATTGGTGTCAAAATGTATTCCTCCATTATGGGTACCTTCGATTTCATGGCACTGGTTCATCATATCTATGCCATGTCCAGTAGTTTTTCTTCGTCTATGAGGTCTGTTCCTTTCCGCACTTCGTATTTTAATGATCATTGGACCCTACCTTCCTCGACTCCATTGTGTGAAGGTCAGTCACATATTGTAATGGCTCTTCCACTATCGACAACAGAGATAATGCATCAGGTTTTTCTTGACTATTTCGTTGATACAGATCTTGTTACTTCGCAGATAGACAAGGAGGATCCTATTCTCAAGCCTGTATGGGGCACCTCATCTTTTTTCTCATATTATTTCCTCGATGATAATTTAAACTTGGATGAAGCAATAGTGGAGGCGATGAATGGTTCTGACAGGAAATGGGATGATATGCACCATCACTCTTATTTTCTCCCAGAACTTACTAGAATCGAACAAGATGATTTTAGATCTACCTTGAGAGAGATAGTCGGTCATGCCATATTTCCACTTGATATGCATGAAATTTATGTTGAAGGAAACATGGCGAGTATCTCTCCTACCGTCACGATCAATATCTCTAGTATTCCTAGAAAAGTTGAAAATGTATACATCGGTGCGGATTTTTATCTGGAAGAAATTCTTATCTACACTAAACTCATCAAGGAATTTCAAGATGTATTTGCTTGGTCAAATGAAGAGATGCCAGGAATCAACCCTCGAATTGTCAAACATGAGATTAAAACCTACTCAGATGCTAAACTTGTTTGGAAAGGACTTAGATTTTTTAGTCCTAGGAAGGTCCCTGTTATTAAGACATAGGTAGAAAAACTGCTTAACACTGGATTTATCTACCCAATTCCCTTGGTTGAATGGGTATCCAATCTCATTCATGTGAATAAAAAATCCATGTATGGATAGATTTTTGAGGCCTAAATAAGGCATGTCCTAAAGATAACTTCCCGACACCCTTCATTGATCATATTCTCGACGAGTGTGCGGGAAGAAAAGTTTTTTCTTTTATGGATGGATTTCAAGGTATAACCAAATTCAAATTAATCCCAAGGACCAACATAAGACATCATTTATTTGTCCTTGGGGTACATTTGCATACCATAAAATTCCTTTTGGCCTTAAAAACACTAGATCAACCTTCCAATGAGCTATGAACTTCATGTTTCATGATCTCAAGTATATATTCGAAGCCTATCTCGACGATCTCGCAGCTCACTCCTGTAAGAGAGTGGATCACCCTACCCACCTTTGACTAGTTTTTGAAAGATGTTTCCATTACCACATCTGTTTTAACCCCCATAAATCCATGATTTTCATTAGGTCGGGTCGACTTATACACTAGTACATATGATGAAATTTGTGATGGTTTTTTGTTGATATTGCCACACTTATCCGTCGCAATTTCCACAAAAGCTGAGATTTTTTTTCGTCAAAATAATTTCTTCACTATATCAACGATCCATGTGTGCGTGGAAACATCAAGGAAATAAGCACTCCACATGTCACCACCTTCAAGATTGGTTAACCCTATGCATCGTCACAATTATGACGAATTTACGTCACAATAACAACGAAGAAAAGTGGCAATTATGACAAAAATTCGTTGCAATTGCAACGAACATTTAATCCATGACAATAAATTATGACGTAGATGCTGAATGTGCAACGCAAAACCATCTCAACTTATGACGAAAATACGTAGAAATATCGACGAAAATATATCTCAAAACCAAACTTATGATGCAGATGTTGTATGTGCGACAAAAATTCATTGAAAAGTGCAACGAATTGTCATCGCTATAGTGACGGTTGTGGTAAAATATTAGACTTGTTTCCGACAAACTTTCGTCGATATTGCGACAATGGCTTTAAGTTTTAAAAAAATAAAATTACATGAGATATGGTATTACCATATTACATTGTAATATGGTATACCATATTGTATGCCATATTACAATGTAATATGGTAATGCCATATTACATTGTAATATGGCATTACCATATTACATGGTATACCATATTGTATGCCATATTACAATGTAATATGGTAATGCCATATTACATTGTAATATGACATTACTATTACATTGTAATATGACATTACTATTACATTGTAATAATGTAATATTTTAACATATTGTAATATATATATCCCCTACAAATAATCAAGGCACATATCAACCAAATAGTGTAAGCATGTGTTATCATGAAGTTGGATTAGAAGTAAGGATACCAATATGACAATATACACAAAGAATAATTTGGAATATTACTTTCAAAAAAACACATGGATTGCATGAGTGAGTCATTT
>ML777286.1:2173274-2191274 GCA_009831015.1 Picea engelmannii | reverse complement strand
CATCGTCTATATATTTAAAAAAAACATAGAAAAGTTAGTGTGTATAGAAAATATAAAAATCCCGATAAGAAATATTACTAAAATTCATGACATACTGATTATTACAGAGAATACATTAAATATTGAATCCTCTTACCAAGGGAGGATATTCATAAACCCCTTCAGCGTGCCCCTTCTCCCTACAATGTTTTTGGGTTGTTGTTATTAAAAGTCTTCTATTTTGCAAGCCTCTGCAATCATAGCAAGGACAATAGCATTTTCCATCACCCCTTTCCTCTAATGTCGCTCTTTATTGAGCAAGATTCCTGTCATTTTTGTTCATTGTGACAAAACCTTGTCCTGACAAGTAATTGTCTTACCTACACCATACCAAACATTAAGTTGTCAATTTTTTATATTTTGGCTACTTCTTTTGATTATGATATGTTTATTTACAGTGACCTACATATTTATAATAAGGTCAAAATCTTTATAATAATTAGTTTATCATATGTGTAGAGGATCAACATCATGACGACATAGATAACATCTTTATAATAAGGTCATATGTGTACACATGTTTTCTTTATATAATAACGACATATATACCTAACATAAGTTTAGGGTTAGTGTTTATGTATCTTATTAGTCCCTGCTAAAGCAGGGAATATAGCAATCAATTACTATCATTTCATCGATCAGGGTTGAGTTTCAAGAGCAATTCCATATATTTATCAATGAAAAGAGAGAGAGATTATAGCTACAATTGAAAGGAAAAGGATATGTGGATTACATAAACCTAGAATATTATGGAATCCACATACCCTTTTCCATAGAATATACTAACTAGATCCAATTAAAACCAAAGACATGAAATATGGTACTACACATATTATAATATATTATCAAGGAAAAAACAAGCTAAATGCAAATTGGACATTTGAAAAAACAATTACAAGTTAAATGAGTACATCAATAAAAAATAACATACTAACCTTGCAAGTTCAAAATCTGAGCTATGTAGATCAAGAATTGGATTTGTTCAACCGGTGGGTGACGAGAAATATAAACAGCTCAAACAAAAGCCAAGAAAAGTGTCGCAACTATAGCAATTGTGTCACAAAATCTCTTAAAGTCACATATATATAGATAAAATAGTCAACTAGCCGTTAACACCGACCAATGAGATAGGAAAAAATTTTGCCGTTATTGCCACGAAATTTCGTCGCTATAGCATCGAAAATCCAAACTAGGTTAAATTAATATTTTCATGGATATTGCGACGAACTTGCATGGAAATATCGACAAAAATCCCGCCCTGTTTAAAAAAATGATGAAAATAGTGGAAGCGTGGAAAATTTTTCGTGGAATAATCCGCCCATATGTAGTAGTGATAGGATTCTTAGTATATGATATTGGAATAATGGTGGATCTGTTAAAGGTTGAGGAAATACTTCAATTGCCTCCCTTGCACACTATTCGTCAAATTCAAGGTTTATAAGGGGGAAATATCTTTTTATGATGGTTTATAGTGAACTATGACAATATTACTAAGGATTTCATGCATCTCTTAAAGAAGGATACTCATTTTATCTAGGATGGGCGAGCCCAGGAATCCTTCAATGATTTTAATAAATCCTTGGTATCGACGCCTTTGGTATGGTCATTCTTCCCCTTACTACCCCCAAGAAAATGGACAAGTAGAGGCTGTGAACAAGTCTCTCAAGACCATTTTGTAGAAAATTTTCAGCTAGAGAAAATCTGACTGACGTATCATGCTTTATCCAACACTTTGGGCATACCAAACCTCGGTTAAGAATTCCACTAGTTTTTCTCCTTTCCAGTTAGTGATCGGTGTGGAGTTGATCCTACCTATTGAATGTGAAATCCCTTCTCTTAGATTGGCAGTTGTGATCATACCTAACACTTCCGATCTCGAACAATTCCTCGTACACCTAGAGAGTCTAGATGACCAGCGTCGAGACGCCTCCATGACTATCAAAGTGAATAAATGATGTTTCAAGGTCCAATATGATAAGTTTTTCTTTCCTTGGTAGTACACTAAGGGTGAATTGGTCCTTTTGTACGACCAAGACAAAGAACCATTGGGGGTAAGCAAGTTCAAACCCATGTGGAATAATCCCCATATCATGTGATGTGTCTTAGAAAAAGGATCTTATGAATTAGAAGATTATGAAGGGAATACGATGGATGATCCCACGAATGGGCTCTACTTGAAAATATATTACTCTTGAGCCCCAAGCTTGGGTGTAACTCTTTGTAAAATAATGTATTTTAGTGTATATATCTTTTCCCCTTTTTTCATTTTCATCTTGCTTATCAAGTTTTCCCTTGGTTGGCAGATGTCAATGTAGTCTTCCATCTACTTAGGATTCGTAGACAGGGCCAGTCATCATACAAAGAACTTGTTTTCCACCGCTTGAGTTGTTTACTCACCCAAGGCTCTACTGGTGTCTTCATGTGGCATTTTCCTAAGTCCATCAATGAATAATGTGGCTTAATATAGTGTCATTATAGAACTTTTAATGATGTCATTTCACACGGTATTGTCTCTTTAGAAGTTTGTCTAGACTCCCAGTTAGAAGTATGTCAGTTGAATGACAATTACCATGTGAGAGACCCTACGTTACTCCGACGATTCTTATGGGTACAACTTTTTGAAAGACATTTTGATTTCATTACTTATCATCACATACCTAGAAGTTCTAATTATGTATCCAAAGCATATGCTAATTTTGTTTTAGATTGGAATTTTTCACATGAATAAAGAAAATAAAACACTTTCGTCAATGTACACATTGTAATATAAGTAAAGATGAAGATCAATGTTTTTATATATATTTCATCTCTCCAAAAATATGGCGTTATAGTAAAAAATTTAGGCTCACACCCTCAAAATACATATACGACTGATCAATACAATAGTCATGACATCTATGTCTATCGAATCCGATGTGTGTCATGGTAGCATAATATGGAATTTGTGAGATGTCAAAAGAGTCGCACCCAAGAATAGGGCACACCTACCACCTGTCACTGCATCACCTCTGACACATCCTCTACCTGAACCATGGGAATCCTTTGCATCAAATGAGACATGTTTCCTTGCACATTTTGAATCACTCTATCATCGTCCCCTCCCAATGGCTCATCCAGGCGATGTCTCTGTCGGTGTCATGGAAGTCCATCTGGCCAGCACAAACCCACATCTACATAACATACATGTTTAGTTAGTACTTGACATCATCCAAATATTATTTTTCTTTCTTATACAAAAAAACAAAAAAATGAAATATTAAAAAACTTTTGCATACCTATGTCTTCATAGGCAGAACCTGGTGGTAATGACATGTTTTGATCTCCTATGAAGTCAATCCCTACATAAGGGTAGTCCTCCAAGGACATCACCTACCGACTCCACCAGAAGAAAAACTTGTCATTGTAGGGTGTGTGCACCCTACCAGCCCCGTGTCACCTCATCACCTCGGTCCACCGTGCCATGACTGGATAATGAGGTCCATGTAGAACAATATTGACTCTAGGGCCCAAGCCTAGAACCCGCTCAAAGAAAAAACTACATAGGATAGACGTGAACCTGAAGTTCCTCTTTCTACCCATTTTGGAGTCTGTCAATTGGCTCTTCATGTTGGCCAATAGTGAGGTGCACCAGTCATAAACTGTGGGTTGCAAGCACTCCATTAAATAGAAAATAAGTGGCATCGATGCCTAATCCAAAGTGGCTGACCCTATGATCTGTGTCAACACTAGGACAACAATATTGAGACTTAGATTGTTGATCGCTCTGATCTAGAGATGGCTCCCTACCATCTTGGTCCCTGTAATGCAATGAGTGGTTATGTAGTCCTCTATGTTCATGCCACTCAAATCTCCCTGGGATTTGAGGTTGACCACCTCACCCTGACGCGATAATCCTCTGAAAAGGTATATGTCCTCAACTTCAATCCTCAATGGTTTCCCATCAAGGTTGAATTTCTCTGTGTTCGTATCCCAATAGTGCACTAACATTTGGAGTAGTCTCACTTGAGCCCTCATACCTTTAATATCCCAAAACATATATAGCCCGCGTATTTTTAATTCCATATGGGCCCCTAGATCTTTCTCCACTACAACATCCACCTCTTCATGCTCTCTTTCTCTCCACTCTAGCACCATCCTGCAATATTAAAACCATTTTTTGAGTTAGTAACATTTTAAAAACCATATCCATGGACTTGTACGCGAGCTACATATTACACAGTCATGTATAGGGTTTCTTATACACTAGTTTTTTTGCAAGAATTCACGTATAGGGCTGTGTATACGCAACTTGATGATCTGCAACTCGTGTATACCCTAATTTCTAGGTTGCACCTTAAAATACTCAAAAAATGAGACATAATTGCAATTATTAATCCACTAGAAATAAAGAGAGGAGCAAGATGAATTACCTGGCCTAGACGGTTTTTGATTCTGTCACTCATGGATCTCGCAATCAACAGTTGAAATTTAGGGGCAATTTGGTCTAAAATGCACTATTTTGGTAAAAAATACAAATGGTATAGTAAAATTGGTTTTTTATACTATTTATAGAAAAGTTTTACCCACTTTGCATAGTTTTTACTAATATTTTGGCCTAATTAACTAATACGATAATGGATAGAGTGGGTTTTGGTGGTTCCATACAGGGATTCTTGTGGTTTTTAGCACCATGTCACCCATTTGTAGCTTTGGACAAGTATTTTTGTCAACCATCATATATGATATGTCATCAATCCATTGTGCACATTTTCATCATCCTATGACTGCAGCTCATATGCCTTAGGTACGAAACCATTTAGTAGTGACAAAGAGCATTCTTTATGCAACTAGAAGTGTCATTATTGAATGGTAGAGACTTACCAAACATGGGTTCCCTAGTTAGATCCTCTGTGCCATTCGGTTCCCATGCAAATATTTTTGACCATAGGACTAGAGTCCCTTATAGCTAATGTATGCCTTTGTGTTTGAACCTCATTTCTTACTCATAAGAATGTTGACCTATACCTATCAGCACTCACAATGAGTCTAGCTTAAGCTATTTTTTTACTCTCTCAAAAAGCGAAAATATTGTTGAGTGAACTTGTCTCTTTCACACTCGTAAATTGGATTTGAAAGGACATCTATTTGGTGTAAGTTTACCCCTTTTTTCAAATCAAGTAGACTAAATTTATGAAAAAATGACATTTTTTGGCGTTGAGTTGTAATTGCATATCATTCTCTTTCTTGCAGTATTGAGCCTATTGTCGATTCTTGATTTCATATTATAATCCTATCACCTTAGCAATTTCAATCATCATCCAAGAAGAGCCTTGTTTATATCCTTTGCAGCTTGAAACCCTATAACCAAGAGGAAACATTCCCCCAATTTTCCATATCCTACATGCACCTCCTTGCATTGAGAATAGGTATGTTCCATTGCTAGAACTAGTTTCTTATTAGTGACACTTGTTTCCTCCTCTATATCATAGCATTCATTTGACTATGAAAAAACAAAAAAAGATGGGTGAGAAAAGAATACTATCTTATATTGGCAGCAACCATTTTTACTTTGAATAGAGCACAAACTTTTGAGTCCACTTGTCATCAAAATTTTGGGTTTATCATGATCTCATTACTTAGAGTTTACTCCCTAGACTTGTTACTATTCTAGTCCCAATGGAGAGTTTGATTGGTGCCTCTTGCATCACAAAGTTTCATCATGGAGTTTATGCTACTGAAGTCTTTCATATGTCTCATTCTCTTGTTCAAACAATGTTTATCAGACTCTATTGGCCATTTCTCATAACTATTGACTTTGCATGTCGGTCATACCCTCAGTGTGTCTCATAGTTACATGAAGTTGTAGTCCTATCTTGCACCCTAGTCCTACTTTCATCATTGGTAAGAAATATATTCATGCATTTGGATTCATGCAATGTCTTGGATTCCATTAGCCTTATTGGTGGTTTCCTCTTCTTTGTCAACAATTTTCCTTATTGGTTTCTATTTAGAGGATCTTTTTCGTGTACCGCTTGCATTTGGTGCACATGAAATACTCACAGGGTCGTTGGTTCGTGAACATGTTCTTCGTCTTATTTCCTCCAAATCATCAAGCTCCTGCTTTGTACCTCATACTGAATGATGAGAGATGCTTTAATTTTGTCCTTTCAACGGGTCTCCTTCCATCGACTTCAACCCATCTATTATGGAAATAAGACCTAGAGTCCTATGAGTACCTAGAGGCTTGTAGTCATTAGTGGCAGGTTCTCCCGCCATCAACAATTGGGAATACATCAATGTCTCCTGATTGATGGATTCTTCAAGTGTTCAACCTCAACACCTCTATTCACACTTGTAAGAATGTAATCAGTTCCTTGATACCTACTTTCATTATCGGTAGGTTGTCTCAAATTTGTTAACGGTATAACTTAATGTTCAATAATCAAACAAAGTCTCATTGTGTTCGACCTCAACTCCTTTATTCACACAATGTAGACTTGCACCTTTGGTGGATCTTGTAGAAGATTTGAAGACATCGGTTCATAGTCACAACTTTTATGAGTTTTTGTTATCTTTCATTGGACCAATACCTATGTGACTTCAATGACCATGGGAGATCAGATTATACTCCATTGTATACAAATATATTTAGATTGATTTTGAGACTGGTTTTATTGGGCCTTGTTCATGACTATGAAAACCTATGGCATGTAGCTACCTTTGTATTTCCTATTCATGGCCATGAACAACTGTATGGTATATTTTCACATGGATCTGATGTGTAATTCAAATTGGCAACCATGTGCACAAAGTCAATACAGATTGTAATATTCTCATGAAAAACTAGTTCATCCAGTTTGGTCTCCATTACTCCACTTCTGGGTATTATAATGTATTTAGGCCATCACAGATACTCCTCTAACCTCACACATTAGGGGGCATCTATTATAGAAATATTTTCCTCACCCTATGAAAATTTGCTCAGAATTCCTTTTTCATTTCCCTACGCAGACTTGAAGTCCATTTTGGTAGTTCTCAGAGATAAAAATAATATTTTTCCACATATACGTGCCTTAACTATTATACAACATGCATATATGCAGGTTGCACCATTACAACCCACATACATCGGGTTTTATGCCCAAAATTAAAAAATGGTGTTGGGTTTCCATGTCACTTCACAAGATCCATGATCCTTGACCTTCCATATACTGGAAACGTTCTGAATCGACCCTTCAGTTCCGAAGAATTCAACTTTGAGAGAAAAGTTACTTTGGAGAAATTATTCACTTCATATTGAGTATGCATCCCTTTATCCTTTTAAGTTTGAACACATTTTTCAGCCCCCAAGTTGTTCCATACTTTATTGAGAACCTCATTGTCTCTCTTATATGATCTTTCCTTTGGTGGAGGATTTAAGTGGTGGAGGCCTAGTTGTAAGGGACTTAGTTTCTCAGTTTCAAACCATTCCAGCATGGAATTTTGTCATTCATACACTTATGTTGATTAAATTTTCATAGAAATACTCTTTTCTTGTCCAATTAATGTCTTGCAAATATTTGAATTGTTATTCCATGGGCATATTTGTTATGAATATTGATGGATTATTCTATTGAATGTGCTAACTTTATATATTATCACCATATGCTTGTGTATCTTGGTTGATGAGGACAAGTTGTAGGTGTATTGATTTGAGTTAAGTGCTCAACAATGGACTTCATCGAACGTATGGAAAAGGTAGTATCTTTATCTTTTATTGTTGTCATGTTTGTTTATATAGCATACTTGATATTAGAATTGATTTCTACAGTCATTTCCATCTATTATGGTTTACCCCATGCCATAGAGATATTTTCCTCGTAACAAAATGAAAACTTGATATCCAACTTTATAACTTTGATTAGTCCTATGTGCATCAACATAAAATTTATGTCTATTCTCTACTTCCTTTAATCGTTCTCTAATATGAATCATCTATTCCTCCATCTCTTGAATTAATTTTGGCCCTACTGTCACTCAGTCTTCTAACCTTTCCCAACTTGATGGTTTCCTTCATGTGCTTCCATATAGAGATTCATAGGGAAGCATTCCAATCGAGCAGTGAAAATTGTTATCATAGGCAAACTCTACCAAAGGAGGTTACTTATACTAATGGGTTTGATTATCCATAACATACATCCTAAGCATGTCTTCCATAACCTAATTTACTCTCTCAATTTTCCCATCCATTTCAGAATGATATGTTGTGCTCAATTTCAATTGAGTCCCCAACATTGACTGCAAACTTGTCCAAAACCTAGAGGTAAATTGAGAGTCCCTATCTGAAATGATCTTCTTGGGTAACCCATGCAGATGAATGACTTCACTTATAAAAAAACATGCCACATCAGTGACATTATAAGTGTCTCTAACTGGAATAAAATGAGCACTCTTGGTCAATTTATCAACTATAACAAGAATGACATTGTACCTCAGTGATGTGAATGTCAATCCCACAACAAAATCCATATAAATGCCTTCCCACTTAGACATAATAAAATCATGCAGTTGTAGAAGACCTACCTAGTGGTGATGATCAACCTTCACTTATTGACAATCAAGGCACTTGGCAATGAAATGGACTACATCACACCTCATGGCTACCTAAAAGAAAAGATTCTTCATATATTCATACATTTTCTTCACACCCGGATGTGCACAGTAAATTTCTCTATGGGTTTCCTTGAGTATGATGCTTCAAATATCCCCAGCCTAGGGGATGTACATCTATCCCCGATATCTTAACAATCCACCTGCTTCAAGGATATCTCCTTCATAATTTGGTTCTAAATTCCTCCCACTATGGAGGGTTGAAGTGACCTTTAAATACCAACTATCTCCAAGACGTTTTCCCAACACTAACTCCCTCAGATTAAATTTTAAGGGCACTAAGGAGAAGATAGATGGTCTTTTGCTTAGGGAATTAGTGACCACATTCTCTTTTCCCTTGATATAATAAATTCCAAAATCGCACTCACTCATAAAATTACTCCATCACCTTTGCCTAGAATTGAGATCTCTTTGAGTGAAGAGATGCTTTAAGATTTCATTGTTTTTTTTGAGTTCAAAGCTTCACCCCACTAGATAATTCCTCCAAATTTTCAAAGCTAGCATTACAATTTCCAACTCTAAATCATGAGTATCATATAAATCCTCATGTTTCTTAAACTTTCTTGATGCATATGATATCACTCCCCCATATTGCATTATCATGACCCCCAATCCTTTCTTTGAGGCATCCGGACAGACTGTGAAGTCTTTTCCCATATCCAACACTCGTATAATTGGCACACTGGTTAGTAACCACTTAAGCTCAATGAATGCAATATCGAATTCCTCTTTTCATTCATACCTGACCCCCTTCTGCTGCAAGGTGGTGATGGTTTTATCTATCTTAGAGAACCCTTCCACAAACCTTCGATAATAACCAACTAGCCCCGTGAAGCTTCTCACCTCATGCAAATTTCTCGGCAGTGGCCAATCCATTATGGACTTCACCTTTCTTGGGTCCACAGAAATCCCTTCACCTGAAAAGATATGACCTAAATAGTGAATCTCTTTCTGGAAGAAAGTGAACTTTAACAACTTTCCATACAACTTGTTCTCGCTAAGGCATGACAACGCCACTCATAAGTGTTCCTCATGTTCTCTCTCATTCTTGGAATAGTTGAGGATATAATCAAGAAAGACCTGTACAAAGCAATCTAGGTACTTTCGAGATACACCATTCATGAGGCTCATGAATATTGTTGGTGCATTGGTCAACCCAAAAGGCACTACAATGAACTCGTAATTCCCAAATCGAGTTCGAAAGGAAGTTTTAGGAATATCACCTTCCTTAATCCTTAAATGGTGATACCCTGATCGTAGATCAATTTTGGATAAAGTTGTTGCTCCTTTCATTTGATCAAAAATATCATCTGTCTGTGGTATTGGGTACCTATTCTTCATTTTATCATGGTTCAATTCCCTATAATCTATGCACAATAGAAAGGAACCATCCTTCTTCTTAAAAACAGTTATTGGTGCACCCCAAGGTGAAACAATGGGCCTTATCAACCCTAAGTCAAGTAGTTCCTTCAACTGCATCTGTAACTCACAAAGTTTTGGTGTTTTCATCCTATACATTGTCTTGAAAATTAGCTCCACACCAGGTTTTATCTCAATGATAAAATCAATCTTCCTCTCAAGATGTAACCCTGGAAACTCTTTTGGAAAAACATCCTTAAATTATGAAAAAATTGGATATTGATCTATAGAGGGTCCTTTCCCTTCATTGACTACTTCCACTACATATAATTGAATACCTTTCCTAATTCAATGTTTAACCTTCATTTCTGAGAAAAAGTGTAGAGACACCTTTCTTTGTATACCATGGATCTCTATTGGCCTTCCTTCATCATCAACACAAAGCACCCTCTTAGTGAAATAATATACCATATATCGATGGGATTCTAACCAGTCCATCCCAATGATTAGGTCATACATCCCTAAATCAATGATGTACACCTTCAACATATTATTACACACTCCCATATCTACTATACAATTATTGATGCTAGGTCCTACCGCTTTTTTTCCCTCGAATCCATCTCAACTTGTTTAAATTCATCGTGCTTGTAGGCTACCAACCCACACTTTTCTAATGCACAAGGTGAAGTAGAACTATCTGTAGCACCATAATCAAATAAAATTTTAACATTGACATGATTTAGTGTACCTGACGACTCCACCACCATGGATTGATGTTCTTCCTCGTGATTATTGACCATTGCATAAATATGGTGGCTACTACTCGCTCTTCCATTGGGGCCTTTCCTTCTCTATGCACAAAGGTTGATTGTAACTCTCGATAGTCACGCTAGTAATGGGTTTGTCCAGACCCCCAACAAGTAACATGATATGGAACTTTCACATTTCCCTTTGAAGGCCTCTGAAATGAGTTCCTTCCATTGGAACCCCTGCACCTACTAGCTTCTCCTGGATAAGGTTGTGGGCTTGATTACATCATGGGTGATGAGTGGGATGTTGTACCCACTTCCAATGACATACCTATTGAAACTATTCTAGGTGCGACTCTATTCCCATGAGGAGGTGGACTAGAGATTCCTCCTCAGGAAAAGGTCATAGGGGCCTTCCCCATGAATATAGGTTGTTGTGGAATGGTTGATCTCATTCCTCGATTTAAAATCATATGCTCTTCTATGTAATGACCACTTTCAACTACTTTGGCAACTAATGATGGTTTCCACATCCGTACCATGGCCCTTATCTTAGGGTTTAACCCATACACAAAATGTTCTACTTGTCGCTGATCAATACCCATGTATGAGACGTACTTTAATAACTCCATGAACTTGATTTTGTACTCTTCTCCCTGAATTAGAGCATGGAATGCTCCTATCTACTTTTTCTTATAATAAGCCGGAAAATACTTTCTCCAAAACATTTCCTCGAAAAGTTCCCAAGAGATGGTGTCCGGAGTAAGGTGCAACTACCTCTTCAGATTACCCCACCAGTTCAAGGAACTGTACCTCAACTGAAAAATATTTATCTTCACTTTTGACATGGAAGCATAGTCTCTCAAGGAAAAACATCTCATCATTCGTTCAAATCATGCCTCAACACGTTCACTTGCATGTACCTCAGAAAAATTTGGGAGTATGACTTTTTGAAGTTCTCTACTGATGTCCCTTGGTGACGACCCTCCCTTTGAGTCCCTTAACACTTCAGGGTTACCCACTCCAGATGGTGGGGGTTCCACTTTGATATTCGTTGACTGGCGTCCCTTTAATATCTCATTAATAGCCTATAAGGAGCACAATATGAAAGCTATCTCAGGCGATGGTCGTGGCAGTACCAGTATCAGTGGTATTTGCAATGATTCCCCTCGACCTCAATTTCCCCGAGTCCTAACCATCTTGACTGACTAAATCTACATTTGACCAAATCTTATTAGGAGAGGGTTTAGGACATTCAATGTTTTGCTCAACTTACACTTGTAAAATTAGGGTTTAGGCGTAAGTTTCTTTATACTTGTCCGTAAACAAAAACTACTCCTATAAGGTAAGTGGCTAAAGGTCAGGGTTAAATCATCTAATCTTGGTAACTTGTCTAAGTAAATCATTGAATCCCTCAGCTTGATAACTATGATAGAACTACGGGGTACCCACCAATTAATCTAATTGACTACTTTAATCAAGTGTCTAACCCTTCCTTATAATACTTTATACCCTCATAGAGCTTACATTTTTACATACTTAATTTATTATGATTAGTCATAAATCTTTCCCAAATATCATCAATTAATCATAAATTAACATTATCAATTTATTATGTTAATCTAATCATTTCCTTATTTATTGTTATTCTAGTTAATCATCACAATTATTTAATATGTATGTTACCTAATAATATATTATATATTTAAACTCAAAATAAGGAATTTAAGAAATAATGTGTATGTTATATTACATAGGGACCTTATATATAACCCTATATAAGTTATATAAGTTATATCACCATATACATTATATTATTATATTTCCTCATGTTGACATTAGCTAAAATTGATTTTAATTAAATCTTGCTATGGGGAAAAATCCCCCTAATCCAGATCTAGTGACTAGGCAGAGCCATGACACCTTAAAAGAAAAAAATACTCCTATTCTACCCAAATCCAACAAGACATAATGATAATTAAGGGAAGGGAGAGTAAATCAAAGTATGCATCTTAAGTCTTTATGTTTGCAGTAGATCCCTTCCTATTGTTGTTTTCTCCTGGATTGCAGGCCTCCTCCCAATGTCGGCCTGAAAAAAATTCAAAGAAAAAAAAAATATAACAACATATGAATAATTACCAAGATCATATAAAGTTATATATATTCATGAAATGCATTTATAAATACAAACATAAAGACATATATATCTGGGACAAGAAGATTCGCTTTTATTGATAACAAGATGGTAAGTTACAACCTCAATCTTATCAACGCTGCTCCATCAACCTCGCCTGGGTTCCTCTATTTTGAATCTAAGTGCACCATTCTCAATATGATATCCACACAACCAAAATTCCAATATAGGGAAAATGTTTGGATTGCATAAGGAGGATGGATGGTTGGGAATGCTGAGGATGAAAACTCGAAACGATATGCAAAAGACTTGGAATGTAAGGGAGAAATTTTGGCAGAGTTCACTTGCCTCTTCTTTCATATATCAAAATGACCCCCCTAGGGACCTTTATATGGAGAAAATTATGGTTATTTGGTTTTCAGAAGGGCTACAAGAGGTAAAATGGTTTCTCAACCCAACATACTCTACCGAAAAGAATGGAAATTTTTATTTTTTGCAACTTTTTAGAGTATACATGGGTTGTCAGGTATGTGACTATGATATGTAAATGCGATGCATATGTAGTAGGGAACGTACACCATAAAAAAATGTGTTTTTTTAGAGGAACCTTATAAAAAGTGGTTGGAAAATGTGTAAATGAGTAATCCAATGTCAGAAATGCATAGCAGTGGAATTTTGAGCTATAACAAATGCCCCCTAATGTGTGAGGTCATAAGAGAAACTGATGGCCAAAATACATTACAAGATCTTTAATAAAGTGGGAAGACACTGAGTCAAGTATTCGTGATCATGTTATCTGCAAAAGAATAATAATATTCACTGAGGTGGGCATACCCATGCTCGGGACAAACTAAGCATGGATGCCAATCAAGTACACTGCAGATCCATGCCATATATAGTAATCATGGGCTACATGACTAATGTGTATGCCAATCAATATTGTAGCCACGAATAATACACATCAAATATACATCTCAAAATCATCATAAGATATATAAATACAATGTTGTATGAATCCTCAGGAGGAATCAATGCATGTAGCTGGAGATGTTAACTTCACAACAGGAGCAACATATTCAAGATCTTAAAAAAATAGGTAGGAGTATAATAGGAGTGTAAGAATCACTACCATGAGGTCTTTAATAAGCCATCGCAGAAATACTGGAGGATATCAAACATCAGGAATGAAACTTCATTGATTATGAATGTGAACTTGACGGGACTCTCGGGCTGGCCTTTCTCATGAAGGTCTAGAGACTTATCATAGAATGGATGACTCAGGTTGTAAAAATTTCCCTGGGAAAAGAGAATGGCATATGAAAAAGACTCAGGAATCTTGTTATTGACATAAGTATGTGACACATGAGGCACCAAAAAATCTCCATGTGTTTGGAAGACTAACCAAACATAGGAGGACACAACTCTATGTAATGAGAACAACTTCCCAAGGACATACTAAATCCCAATGCTTTGCAAAAAAAACCTAAAGATGTGCTTTGTCCAAGGGTGACTAGATTGCATCCGGTAAAAGAGAATGTGTTCCTGTCCCCTCTTTTTGGAATATTTTTTTTTTTCATTTTCATATATTTAACGATCTTGAAAAAGAATAAAAGGATGCTACATTACAAAGGAGGAACACCTGTCAGGGGAAATAAAACTATTTCCAAGCACATCAAACACATTGATGCTCAGTCCAAGGAGACATGTGTAGGATATGGACACTCAGGAAAATTTCTCCATGGGTCAGGGTGTCAGGATGCAAAGGAAAAAATGTTGCAAGGACTGCACCTAAGGAATTCTCTAAAATTTAGCAACAAGAAAATGGAACCAACATTAGGAAAAAGATGCAAGAGTGAGACATGCAATGCCATTATGGACTGACATAATGAACCTCCTTCAATGTAAATTTTTACAAGCCCAGAGAAGGTAAGATCAACAATTTTGCACGTTTAGAGAGTCTAAAAGACCAGTAAAAGAAGACTCCAAAGTGGTATTTTTCATAAGTTTAGTCTCGAGGGCCCGAAAAAGAATAAAATCATACCAAGGATAACTCTTTTCATCATTGGGGCCAGAGTATTCCTTTTTCGCATATATTCTAGTCGATTCAAAAAAGGGTTAAACTTATACCGAAAGGATGTCTCTTCAAAACCATTTTAATGAGTGTGACAAAGACAATATCACTCGGCTATCTTTTCAATTTTAAGGAGTCCAAAAAGAGATTAAATATGGAATCCCTCTTCCTTTTACATAAATTTAGTCCCCTGAGCCTGAAAAAGTATTAAACATAACTTAAGAGAACTCTCTCGGTGCGACATGTCCCCCAAGGCATACCTTTTTCTAAGATTATCTATTGGCCATAAAAAGGGTTAAACATATGCCAAACAGATGTTCTTTCTGGACCAATTAATGAGTGTGAAAGAAAAAAGTTCACTCAATGATCTTTTCCTGTTTAGGGAGTCTAAAATTGGATTAAATAGGACTCCAAGGGGTTTCCTTTTTTGTAAATAATCTCCAAGGCTTGAAAAAGTGATAAACCAAAACTGGGGAGAATGGCCCTTTTTAACAAATCTAATCCCTTAGGCCTAAAAAGGGGTTAAAATTACACCTAAGAATACTCTCCTAGCGAACCGTAGCTCCTAGGGAATACCTTTTTCATAAAATTAGCCATCTAGAACAAATAAAAGGGGTAAACTATCGTGGAACATATGTGCCTTCAAATTTCACTTTGATGAGCATGAAGGGAAACAATATCGCTTGACAATCTTTTGAATTTTAGATATTCTGAAAAGAACTTAAAGAAGACTCCAAGGGGGATCATCTCTTGCTTGATGTCACTGTTATATTTTAAGTGAGCTTAAAAGAAGACAAACCATGATCTAGCAGAGTCATGTGGGTGTAGTCCAGAAAAAGATGAAGAGGAAATATGAGGCTTCAACAAAAAGTAACGATGGGACTAAAAAGGACTCCCAATCCTACATAAGACTCACAAAATAGATGCTAGAATGTAGCACATGGATCTATATAGGGCATCCATGGAGAGGAAGGCTCTACCATTGAATTATGACACTTCTAAAGAAGCATGGAAGGTTTTGGGTTGCACATAAGTGGGATTGACCCTATGGAAAAAAGAGGAAATTGATGCAAAATTTAAGGTGGTATAAGTCTATCCTATATGAAAATGGAGAAAACATAACTTCATCATAGGATGATATAAGAAGTACCCATGCATTAAAAAAAAATACCAAATCCAAATCACATAAGACTTTTAAATGACCAAAAGATCTCCAAGAGGAACCAAAACATCCATTGAGCAAACAATAAGGAAGAAAACAGGAAAAAACTAGGTCAACAAAGGGTAAATATATATATATATATATATATATAAATAGAGGAGAAAGGGGTCATTTTCACCATTTTTGTTTGAAAAAACCAAAAAATAGAAAGACACTTCTTTCTTCAGTTGCACATTCAGAGAGCAACATTCTGATCCAGGGGATCAAATTTTGCTCAAAATTCAAAGTACTCGGAATCGCTTCAAATCGAATAGGTGCGTAGGCCTCATCGTCATGAACGCAACTCAATTTGAACGGGTTCAAAAAGACATCAGATGAGTGAGATATCGCGTTCTGTTCAAATTGTCAACAGGCAAAAAAATTTTTACTAACTGTACAGTTCGTACAGTTGCTGACGTGGCAGGGTCGTATGATGATGTGGCAGGTTCGTACGCTGATGTGGCAGGTCTGAGTTGGTAGACAGTTGGCAGTTGTGAGTTCGAATCATATCTCAACACGTGGCACATTTTTGACAAGTGGGAAGGTGCCACGTGGCCCAGACATGGGCTTCCACGTGGCACCATTTTTGGTTTGGTTGTTAAATTATATGGAGTTCGTGGGGGTTGAACCCCAGACCTCCCACGAAGGTGGAGCGCCTTCACATGATGTGGGCTACCAGTAGCCCACACATTAGTTCTTAATATGTATTTGTGTTAAAACTTATTTAAGTTTGACTATAGTGTACTTCGGTGTGGGGGTCGGGCTGGGGCTTATCCCCAGCCCATGGTTTTGGTATGAATGCATATGACCATGCACCGAACAATGCATGAGAGTTTTTTTTTTTTTTTTTCAATGATTTAAACCACGCATCAACACTTGTTTCTTAACCATATGACTTGGAGTTTAGCCTTTTTATGCACATCACATGGACCATACGCCCAACGGCTTGGTGGTTAGGGAGCTAGGTTCCCTAACCATTCTACAGTTGCGCGTGGGTTGCGGTTATGTGCTTGTGCTAGGTCTAAACATTAAAAAATGCGCAGAGGCTAGGTTGGACACACAGAGGTGAAATTTGGTGATCCAAAGACAACAAGTTTGAAGGGGAACTTCCAAGAAGCCTCTCTTCTTCAAATTTTGGCCAAATCAGGTGATGACAATGCCGAGCTAGGGGTTTTTGGATGTTCTGAAGCCATTGGAAGTTGGACCAGGAGATGTAGCCCAAGAGAGGGGTGAACTCCTTTATCATTTGTTGTGTTATGTGTTTACTGTTCACTGTATTTTACTGGTTATTATTGCATCTTGAATGTGTAATTTCTATAAAAATTTTGTTTTCAAATTGATCCTTTTGCATAAGAACACTTAAATAAAACTTGCAAATATTTTCAAGAATACAAGCCTTTATCATTTTCAGATCAAGTTTGTATCGGAGCTTAGGTTTTTGAAGGCTTGATTATTTGCAAGTGTTTTTTTTTCTGATTCTCACAAGGTTGAAACTCACAAGAGGATAAGGTCAACTTGTAGAGCCAATTTCTCATCCTTCAAGAAGAAAGATTATATCATCACCTCAAGCTTCAAGGAGGTATTCACCAAGTATGGCTCATGAAGACAGTCATGAAAATATTCCTACAGAAGATGAAGATCTCAGAAAGGATTTCATGGATATGAGCGAAATTATGAAAGTCTTGATGGAAGAAAGGAATGCAAGGTTGCAAGGTGAAGGCTCCAACCCTTCAAAGAACAAGGGAGACAGTGGTGATAAAACTCCAAAAGGAAATGGAGGGAATGGTGCTACTCCACCTCCCTCACCTCCATCTTC
>ML777286.1:2111050-2172133 GCA_009831015.1 Picea engelmannii | reverse complement strand
AATATGATCTATATGAGGTTGTTAACCAATATGATGAGATGTTTCAGGAACCAAAGGGATTACCTCCAAGAAGGGGTATCCAACATGAAATACAATTGCAGCAAGATTGTCCTCTTCCAAACATTGGTATGTACAGGATGTCATTCATGGAGAATTCTGAAATCAAAAAACAAATCCAAGAGTTGCTTGACAAAGGGGTCATCATGCCAAGCACATCGCCATGTGGATCTCCAATTGTGTTAGTGGCAAAGAAAGATGGTACATGGTGTATGTCTGTGGATTTCAGGGACTTGAACAAGATTACGATAAAGAATCGCTATCCTCTTCCTAGAATTGATGATGTACTTGATCAATTGAAAGATGCTAAGTATTTTACTAAGTTGGATTTGAGAAGCAGATATCGTTAGATTAGGATTGCCGAAGGAGACACATGGAAGACAGCTTTCAAAACAAAGCAAGGTTTGTTTGAGTGGATGGTAATTTCTTTTGGACTTTTCAATGCTCCTGCTACTTTCATGAGAGTTATGAATGATGTCTTAAGGCCTTTTCTTGATGATTGTGTTATTTTCTACTTGGATGACATTTTGATTTTTAGCAAATCTCGTGAAGAGCATGTTGTGCATGTAAAGCAAGTTTTAGATGTTTTGAGAAAAGAAAAGTTGTTTTTGAAGATGTCTAAATGTGAGTTTGGAAAAACTTCACTTATTTACTTGGGGCATATTGTTGGTGGAGGAGAACTAAAAATTGATCCCTCCAAGGTCAAAGTCATATTGGAGTGGCCTAAGCCCAGCAATGTGACAGAGGTAAGAAGTTTTTTGGGAGCAACCCAATATTGGAGAAAGATTATTGCTAACTTCTCTTCAATTGCAACTCCATTACATACAGTGAAAAGCATCAAGTAAGTTTTCCAATGGGGAGGCAAGCAACAAAAGGATTTTGATACTTTGAAGGAGAAAATCAGTTTAGCCCCAGTTCTTGCACTTCCGAATTTGAGACAACCTTTTGAAATCCAAACTGTTGCAAGCAATTATGCAATGGGAGCAGTCTTGTTACAACATGGTAAGCCCATTTGTTTTCATTCTAAAACTTTTAATGGTGTCATGATTAACTATCCTACTTATGATAAGGAGTTGTATGCATTGGTGCAAAGTGTGAAAAAATGGAAACATTATTTGTTGGGGAAAAAAACCATCATTCACACAGATCATCAACCACTGCAATACTTACAATCACAAACAAAGCTACAACAAGCAAGGCACTTCATATGGATGGGTTTTCTACAACAATTCCACTTGGTCATAAGGTATAAGAAGGGAATTTATAACAAATTTGTTGATATGCTTCCAAGGCCTATTATTAGTGCTTCAGGTATTCTTAAGCATAGTCCTATCATGCATGAGAGTTATGTTGAGCAATATGCTTTAGATGCTGATTTTAAAGAAGTATATGCAACTTTGTGTCATTCTAACCATGTTGAGGAATTGGATTACCATGTGCATGATAATTGTTTGTATCATCTTGGCAAGCTATGTATTCCACAGGGTGAAAGAATCAACATAATAAGAGAAGCCCATTCTTCTCTTATTGCTGGTCACTTTGGTGTAGGCAAGAAGGTGGCTAATTTGCAAAGGTACTGCTATTGGCCTAAAATGAATGAAAGTGTTTCAAGATATGTTCGAGGATGTTTGTTATGTGCCACAAGCAAACCTAGTAATTGAAAGTTTGGTTTGTATACTCTACTTCCGGTTCCTTCTCGTTCTTGGGAAAGCATTTCCATGGACTTTGTAGGAGGTCTACCTATGTCTAAAACAAATCATGATTATCTTTATGTTGTGGTTGATCAATTTAGCAAAATGTGTATTTTGATGCCTTGTAAGAAGCAAGTTACAGCTGAGCAAATGGCACAAATGTTCTTTCAACATATTTGGGTACATTTTGGATTGCCTAAATCCATTATTTCTGATCGAGATTCTCAATTTATTGGGAACTTTTGGTCGAGTTTATGGGCACTCATGGACACCAAACTGAAAAAGAGCACAAATTTTCATTCGCAAACCAATGGTCAGACAGAAGTGGTCAATAAAATAGTGGTGCATCTTCTTCATGGTTATTGCAGCAAGCATCATAAACTTTGGGATGAGAATTTACACTACATTCAACATGCTTACAACCAAGCTAAGCACTCTTCAACTCAAACATCGCCATTTGAAGCATGTTTTGGCTATTTTCCCAAATCTCCTTTAGATTTTATCTTTGAGAAGGATATTTCTATTGATGGTCAATATGACATTGATAGGGCAGAAAAGTTCATTGAACAAATTCAGTCGATACATCAAATGGTACAAGAATAGTTGGAAAAGAGTCAAGCCAAGTACAAGACAAGACATGACAAGCATCGTGTTGATCACAGTTTCCAAGTTGGAGATGAAGTTTGGCTTTAAATTAGTAAGGAGAGGCTTAAAGGAGAAGGTAAAAAACTGAAACCAATTAGATATGGTCCTTTCAAGATTCTTGACAATATTGGTAACAATGCCTTCCATTTGGATTTGCCTCCTTATATGCAAATGTATGCAGTTGTGAATGTTGAGAATTTGAAATTGTATGAGGCTCCTTTGATTGATGATCAAGGAGAACATGTTCAGATTCCTTCTATAGATGATTTCTCCCCATAATATCTTACAGAACTGTATGAAGACACAATCCTTGATAGGAGAATGAGAACTTCAAAACGGGGAAATGTGGAATATCTTTGAATTGGTCTTAAAGGCACAAATCCAAGCAAAGCCAAGTGGATTGAGGTTGGGAAGGTGAGGGAACTATACCCTCATCTTCAGATAGACTGAAAGTAGACTTTTGGAGGTCCAAAAGCTTTCCAATGGGGATGTGTGATCCAAGGGATCAARTTTTGCTCAAAATTCATAGTGTGCAGAATCACTTCAAATTGAATAGGTGCATAGGCCTCATCATCCTGAACCCAACGCAACTTGAACGGGTTCAAACAGACATTGGCTGAGTGAGATATTGCATTCTATTCAAATTGTCAAACAGGCAAAAAACAAATTTGTTGACTGTATAGTCTGTACAGTCTATACAGTTGCTGACGTGGTAGAGATGTACGCTGACATGGTAGGGCTGAGTTGGCAGACAGTTGGTAGTTGTGAGGTCGAATCATATCTCGACACATGACACATTTTTGACAAGCGGGAAGGTTCCACGTGGCCCAGACATGTGCTGCCACGTGGCACCATTTTTGGTTTGGTTATTAAAATTATATGGAGTCCATGGGGGTCGAACCCTAGACCTCTCGCCAACGTGGAGCGCCTTCACATGGTGTGGGCTACCAATATCCCACACATTAGTTCTCAATATGTATTTGTGTTAAAACTTATTTAAGTTTGACTATAGTGTATTTCAGTGTGGGGGTCGGGCTAGGGCTTAGCCCCAACCCGCGGTTTTGGTATGAATGCATATGACCATGCGTTGAAAAATGCATGGGAGTTTGTTTTTTGTATTGTCAACGGTTTAAACCATGTGCTGACACTTGTCGCTTAACCGTATGACTTGGATTTTAGCCTTTTTATGTGCGGTCACATGGACCATACGCCCAACAGCTTGGCAGTTAGGGGGCTAGGTTCCCTAACCATTCTATGGTTGCACACGGGTTGCAGTTATGTGCCGGTGCTAGGTTTAAACATGGAAAAATGTGTAGAGGCTAGGTTGGACACACAGAGGTGCAATTTGGCGATCCAGAGATAGTAAGTTTGAAGGGGAACTTCCAGGAAGCCTATCTTCTTCAATTTTTGGCCAAATCAGGTGCCGAAAAAGCCTAGCTAGGGGTTTTTGGATGTTTTGAAGCCATTGAAGCCATATATTTGGCATTTTGAGCATTGTAAAGAACATATTTTAGCACTTTGAGCAAATAATATAAAATATCCATTGGAAGCTAGACCAGGAGATGTAGCCCAAGAGAGGGGTGAACTCCTTTATCATTTGTTGTGTTATGTGTTTACTATTCACTGTATTTTGTTGGTTATTATTGCATCTTGAATGTGTAATTTCTATAAAATTTGTGTTTGCAAATTGATCCTTTTGCATAAGAACACTTAAATAAAAATTGCAAATATTTTCAAGAATACAAGCCTTTATCATTTTCAGATCACATTCAAAGAGTATAGGTGAGCCGGTGAACTTGACAACTTTCCCTCTAGGGCCACATAACATAGCCCATTATGTTGACTTGCATTGTGAAGTCGATATAGAAAAGGTAGGATCTCAATTTTCTATATAAAAAATTGAGAATCTTGGCTTGAGAGTGGTGCTTTACCTGATTGGGCAAATTACTAGATCCACTACTCTACATCAGGCTTCTCCTGCTTAGATGCATTGTGCAGTGAAATGTATGTAGCCAATTATATTTGATTGGAGTACTATGATTATCAACTACATGAAGACATCGCTGACAAAGTGTAAGTTGAGGAAGAAGAAGAACCTCAAATTCAGGATGGTGCTATGTGCATTATTCTTTGAAACAACGATGGGCATAGTCCCGAAGGAGAGTGTGCAAGGTCGTGTAGCCACCTTTATAGCACTATGTAGATGGACCTCTTTTATGCCTTTCCACATATTAGGGGGGTACGTGAGTCATATGATGACGAGTTCTTCGACTGGTGGAAACAACAAATTTCTGCCATCGAGGATTATCCATACACGGGGATTAGATTCTTGAGAGACCCCGACATGTCCATGCCCCCTAGTGCAACACACAGCGAGATAGGTACATATTATTATTTTTTAATTTTTCATTTTATTAACAGAAATAAAACATATTTTTGGTAACCTCACAATACTGACTTAAAAACCCGCTATGTAGATGTGGGACTAGTGCAGCCAATGGGTCTCCGTGGGAATAGGCGTCATCCTAGAGAGAAGAACTATCTAGGAGGAGCCACATTAGTAGTAGGGCCATTGTCATCCTAGACTGAGAGAGTACTGAGGTGGGTAGTGAGGATGTTGACAACCCTCACTCATAGCGTGCCCATTGTAGAGATCAAATATCTACCACCATCTATGCATCCTCACATAGTAGGAGTACCCAGGACATGATTCCAGTTATTCTGACATCTGGCCAACTTCGTAGTGCATTATATTAGGGCCAATAGGCCTAGATATTATATTAGTACCCGACATCATGTGTGCCCGAGCACCCATTTTTGTATCTCTCTTATGTATTGAGGTATTAAGCCCAATGATGTATACTTGACATTGTTTTAGGCCTATGACCCACATTTTGTACAGTGACATCAATTTTTGGACACATTACATATATTTATATTTTTTACTTATGGATTAAATATCTTTTGTACAAATATATTTACATGTTCATGTATGCGTATGCTTCTATATTTATGTTTGTGAAATATTCCAATCTAAAACATGATTTTCCAATGTATGAGTTAATTGATTAGAGTGCCTAGGAACATGAATATATGTAATATAATCTAAAGAATGTTCCAAGAGATGTACGGTAAGGAATCGTTGGTGAAAGGTGGGATTGTGGATGAAATACACTCCATTTAACTATGACACTACCAGTTGATCATCTAAATGAACCCGGAGGTGAGAAATACCATGTGACAAAACATCATGTAGCAATTCTATTATAGTACTATACTGGACAACGTTGTTGGTTGCTTCTCCTAGACAAACACCTCCAAAAGATACCAATTGACCAATGGGTGTGAATATTACCCAAGGTATAGAAGAAAGCCTCTGAGTGTGTCAGTTGGCACTGTCCGCGAACCCAACATAAACCTCAGATTTTCTTGACATCTTCCACAATGAAGAAACACAATAAACTACACTTCCATAAGACAAACATATATTAAAAATGTATAGATAAATATATATATGCTATTTATAAGAAGTCACACTTAGGTGACCAACCTAAGCATAATAATTATTTAGATAAATCCCATTTTTGGTCCTAGGAAAAAAATTTCCTTCAAAGTCAACCAATTCATAAGCTTCATTTTCTAAAACTTTATTTATAATAAATGGTTCGAACCACATGGGTTTAAAATTTCCTTCCCCCAAGGGATATTTATATTGATCATAGATCAAGGAAATCACCTTCGGAGAAAACTCTAGGATCAACCGATCGATCGTATTGACACTTGATGTGACATTTATGAGCCTTGTTAGCAAAGGATGCATCTCGATGTTGTTCATCGAGTTGCTCGATATAGACAAGACACTCCTCAAGAGAAATTGTGTTGGGAAGTAGTTCCAGTGCTAACTTGAGGGAAGGAATCTAACACTCTATAGGAAAGAATGCCTCCATCCTATAAACAATTTGGAAAGGAGAGAATCTATAGCATTCCTAATGAAATTTTGATATTCCCAAAGTGCCGAGTATAACATCAAATTCCAATTCGACTTGGTCGAATTGATTGTCCATTGGAAAATGGTCTTAGGAGAATTATTGACATCCTCCACCTGACCATTCACTTATGGATAATAGGGTGATGAATTATCTTGTTTAAAACCTATATTTGGCATTAACTTAGTCATCATCTTATTTTCAAAGTGACTTCCATGGTTCATGACAATCTCTTTCAGTATATCAAATCTAACAACGATTTGGTTGAAAATGAAGAGTGTCATTGTTTCCCCGTCATTACTAAACATTGGCATGGATTCAACCCATTTGGTGAAGTAGTCTACTTCCACAATGATATAAATATTCCCCCTAGTAGAAGATGGGTGGAATTTAGTGAAATAAATTCCTCACTTAGTGAAGGGGCCAACAACAATAACAAGAAATATAGGAACAGGGTGTGCCCGAATCTTCCTAGAGAATATCTGTCATAGGTGACACTTCTTTATCACCTCTATACAATACTTGATTAATGAGGGCCAAAAGTATCCAACACAAAGGATTGTTTGGGTTGTATCCAACCCAGAAAAGTGACCTCGACATGCTCCAATGTGGAAATCATTCATCACAAGATCTTCTTTCTCATGAGTAAAAAAAAATGAAGAATGGAGTCAACTCCTCGACGATACAAAGTTTCATCGATTATAAGATAATCTCATGCTTGATGGCGTATCCGTCGATGCTCATCAAGAGAAGTAGAGGGAAGACACTTCAAAATATGAAGATACGCTAGTATATCTACATACCAAGGGTCAAAGGACACAATAAGGAAGAGATCCCCATTGATCAACGACTATTTAGGAAAATATTTGCCACTTTCAATCAGAAGTTCCGAAATTAACTCTGCAAAGACCAAATATTTCTTGGAATTCACCGAAGCAAATTCCAAATCAAATTATTTAAGAATAACAATCCATCTACTAATATTTCCGCCGATGAACCATCGTGCCAACACGTACTTAAAAGGATTAACAACGACCATGACATTGGTTTTACAGAGTAAAATATAATGATGAAACCTTTGGACGCTATGGAAAGCTGCCAAAGCCAATTTATCAATGTAGGTATAGTTGAAATCTAGTCCAACTAAGCATTGACTGAGGTAGTAGGTAATGTTTTCTTGGAGAGAATCATCTGCTTGAACCAATACCTTACCAATAGTGGATTCTATTGCAACTAATTATAACAAGAAATATTTTCAACAATCAGGAGGGTTGAGCAGAGGGACAAAGATCATGGAACTTTTCAATGCTTCAAAAGAGCACTGAGATGCTTCATCCCAAAAGAATGGGACCCCTTTCTTCAAAAGATGCATAAACCCATTAGTCATTTCAACATAGTTAGCAATAAATCATCATAAGAAGTTATCTTTCTCATGGAGACTTAGAAGTTGGGGAATCGTGCGAGGGGGGGAAATTGAAATATTTCCTCAAACTTAAGAGGATTGACCATGATCCATTTGGTGGACATGATAAAAATCAATAAACATCCCGAGATAACACAAAAACTATAGTTGTTTGGATTCAAGAAAATTCGGTAGTAGTGACACCTCTCAAAAATAAGTCAAAGGTGAGCAGGATGATCAAACATATTATGAGAACATGATGCAATATCATCAAGATATGCTTCAAATATATCTTTGAGGTCATGAAAAGAGAACGACATGATCTGCCGAAAAGTAGCTCCAACATTTTTTAGACCAAAAGAAATTTTATTATATGCAAAGGTATCCCAAGGACATATAAAATAAATCTTATGTTGAACCTCGGGCTTGCTTTGAATTTGATTGTACCCTGAGAAACCATCCATAAAGGGAAAAAATTTAGAGCCCGAAAATTCATTGATAATCTCATCAATGAAAGGGGTAGGAAATTTATCTTTTGGGCATTCCTTGTTCAGATTATGGAAATCTATTCACACTCAAATTGTACCTTTCTTTTTATTAACATTAATAGGGTTTGACACCTATTCCATTAATTGAACTGGGTATATGAAACCAACCTTAATCAATTTCTCTACCTCATCTTTAATGGCCACTTCCTTTCGAGAGTTGATCGGGTGAAGCTTCTTTCGAACTGGCTTGGCATCAAGATATTTTCTAATCTTGTGTTCAACAATACGAGGGTCAATACCTGACATCTCCTCATAAGACTAGGAAAAAACATTGAAAATTTATTTAAATAACTCAGTATAAACTTGAATCTCCTTGGGGGAACAATCTGCTCCGATGAAGATGTTTTCAATGATGCCAGGGGTTTTGGAGATATCAATTGGAATCGTCTCAGCTATATTCAACATTTTTCCTTTGAAATATATTTTGTGCATTTCCAAAGGGTTGATAGGGCAAATGACATGTCCATTCACGGTCGAAGTAAAATATCTTGCTTCCACTCTCTTAATATCAGGTAAAAAGTATGATCAATGATGAATATCATCCCAAGTTCTATTGGTACATGTCATTGCTTATAATATTTCCTCTTCATAAGGAAATATAAATTCCAAAGGATCACGTGAAGTAAGAAACTATTGAGCCCAAATAGGCTCTAGAATAGGATCTAGCTCTTGAGGGGGAGATGGATCAGATTTGGTCGAGGTTTGTTGAACAATATTGTATGCGACCTCAATTTTGCATAAGGGCATATCCATGCCAGGATGCCTTACCCCTTCCATTGAAGTCGATGGGGAAGGTGAAGTCCATAGATTGTTGAAATAATTCATTTGAAACAAAGCCACTTGGAAAATCACAGCCTTAGGTTGATCAGGGATAGCCAAAATAAACTTAACATCATTTGAAGGTGGTGGAAAATAAAAATTACCCATCAAATATGGAAACAGTCCAGCGCCTAAGTTGATGGTACCTTGTTGTAGGTTATCAATCATTAGGACCATGGATTACCCTAATGAAGGGTCTGGATGAGAAAAGGAAAATTGATAAATGGTTAATATCCCACCTTTATGAGGAAATCATAGTACTAAAAAAATAGAGGATATACTTGATGCCATTGTGTAACTCCAACTTCGACCCAACAAAATGTTGTAGTCACGAGGCACATCGACTACTTTGACCTTGACACACAAAGTTCTTCCCTCCAACTACATGGGGAAGGAGGGGATTATTCCATGTGTTTGAAAATAATGTTTGTCAAATGAAGTTAACAATATAGGAGACATAGACAACTCATTTTTACCAATATCCTTCCAACATGCCAATGACATAATGCAAGTTGATGCACCCTCGTCTACCACTGGGAAAAAAATATTTTGTGTCAATAATTTCATGGCATAAACCACTACTATCTAAAAGGAAACATGGTGAGGAAAACAAGGATTATGATTAGAAGGGTAAAAAAGGATAGATCCCAAGTTAACTGACTTAGCACCAGCTAAAGAGGAAAATAATTCCTTTCTCTACAAGGGGAAACTATGGAGTACCTCCAGAGAAGACATTGCACAAGGGGTTTGTGCAAGATCTTAAATGATAGAGTAGTTATGAGAAACCCTTGAATTTTAATTATGAGAATATTTATTAAACATACCTTTGGGGATGTGAGTCATTGTTTCTCCCATTATCTTCTTGATATGAAGAGGAGGCAATAGGTCAGGAGCTTCTTTTCCTTTCTCAGAAAATTCATGAATTATGTAATGGTGCAGACCGTCGACCCTCGGACTGAGATCCACTCAGGATCGTTCTAAATCTACCCTCCTGAGTCTAATTGACTCTTTGATTTTCCACATAGGGAATCCCTCACACACACGACGGTGTATCCACAGGTCCTTATGATTATTCCTTGTGTGATCAAACACAAATCATCACTCAAATATACTGACCATAATAAGATCACGCCCTTTGTCGAATCAGGACTTTGAGTTTCGCGATTTCACGATTCCTGTTGTCGCGTTTTCATCTCTTCAACCCACCGAAACCCGAAATGCCAAAAATCCAAAATCTTTGGCTACGTCCTCCAGAGTTGTATCACATTTTGCGACTTTGGGAATTACAAAACAAAGAACCTCGACCTCTTGTCTTCGAAAATACCGAAATTCCAAACCCTGATGCATTTAGCAAAAGGATGGCTTCCAATGGATCTTTTCACCAATTTGGAGGTTCAGACCTCGTGACTTCGTGAATCCTGATGTAAGGCTCTCGACTCTTCAACCTCCAAAACCCCAAAATGGTCAACGAGTATTGACACTACCTAGAAACGAGTACGTGCCAGCTATATTCTCAATTGTCCTTAGTCTCTGGCGTGGATTCTTTCCACCTGTCACTCTTCCTGGCTTTCGAGACTTGAACCAGCCTTTGACTATTGTCCCCTTACTATTTCGAAACCTCGAATTCTAAAATGATGCCTGCAATGGAATCAACGACTGATAGCCTCCCTTTAGATCCAACAACCACATTATTTTGGGCTTCCAGGTACCAAGAGTTCAAAACTCTCGACCCCAAAACACTTGTCACCACAATCCTCGAATTCCTGAACCCTGAAACACCAAAATGCCAAAATGCCACTTCACAATATTTTGCATTTCGCAACTCCAGGGTTTTTCAATGAAAAGGATCTTGTCTCCTTGCCATCAGTATTTCCAGTATTTCGAATCCTGAATTACTGAAATCCCAAAATTCTTCACTTAACATTTTTTTTCGCGATTTGGGAGTTAGAGTGACCAAGAATCTTGGCTTAAACTTTGGACTTACAAACTCTGAATCCATGAAATGATTTGACGGCTCAAAACAGATCATGATAAACGGTCCACGTTGATTCCTGATACCAAAGTGATGGGTTCATCCTCCCCTATCCACCTTCCAACTTCTCTGGATCCTACAGTCCTCGCGACATCGTGAGTTCTCCTCGGAGAATTCTAACCACTCGTTTCCTCCTTGATAGCTTCTGCGAAATGAACTAGTGTTCTTCCACTGGAAATTATCTTCTATGGGAAGTTTTCAATCTCTGTCTCCCTTTGAGTACTTTCAAAAGTACCGACCCTCTTGATCTTTCACATGCAACTCAAGTCTCGAAAGGACTCCTCCCCCACTCCTTGCGACAGACTTTCAAATACTTCTAGGTATTTGATCTTTTGACTCTGTGCACCCTCTACAACAACAATCCTTCAATATTTAGCCTTAGTTGATAAATTTTAAGGCTTCAACTAGCCTGCGAACACCTTGCACAACTTTTGTGCTCCACCTGCACTTTTGTTGGAATGAAAACAATTGTATCCTTCCTGAGCTTTTTGAGGTAAACTCAGAGCCTTGTCAATGCACACCTTGTGGACGTTTCATTGCACTCCTTGCAGGAACTCTCTCTCAGGAATAGAAACAATTGAAACTCATTCTCTTTCCTCTCTCAGAGTTCAAACATTCAACATAAAATCATACATTCAATACCGTATTAAAGAAAATGCATAACAGAGAGAATAAAACAACTGTAAGCATACCATTCATCATATATTAACAAAAAATATCATAGCACCATGAATCTAATTCAAAGCTTCATATATTAACTCAAAGCTCTTGTACATGGGATTTTCTCTACATCTCTCCACTATAGATCTCTTCTTATGTGCTATGCTAATGATACAACTATTACCATGATACAAAGGCGAGGCTGTCTATATCAGTTTTCCCTCCTACTCTTCTAAAATGTCTAATCTATTAATTCAAACCTACCTACTTTCATTAACTGGGATTAAATTCCTTTTACATTGACAGATGAGAGAAAATCGCTCACGATCTATTTACAACAGCCAGATATAAATGCAAGTACACTTCTAGCTACTACATTATTATCTGCTTCTTAATCTTTCAAAAATATTTCAAAATGTGCAAAATGTGTGCTATGCTTTTCCTAGCTGTCTTTCGCCTTCATGCTCGCTTGGTTGGCTTCTTACGATGCTCCTGCATCATACTCCCTCTCTTGAAAATTTTCATGAACTACTTTTCATGAGCTCTTGCACAGTTTGTCCATGCTTTTGAATTTCTGCTTCATCTTACCAACTAGAATCTTCAACTGGATGTCCTTTCCACTTGACCAAGTATTCAAAATACTCTTTTCTCCTGGTCTTCTTGCTGACTCTCTTGTCAATTACACATTCCATCTATGGCTTTTCAGCTACAGGCATTTGTTTTTTCCATTGAACTTCTTTTTGTTCCTCATCTGCTACTAGTTCTTTAGCTATGTGAGGGTACAAATCCGCAACATTGAATATCGGTGAAATTCTGATCCCATCGGGTAATTCAATCTCATATGCGTTTTCCCCAAATTTCCTTATGACCTTGCATGGTCCAATCTTTTTCATATTTAGTTTGTTATATGTTCCCCTTGGGAACCTTTCCTTCCTCAGATGTGCAAGAATCAGATCACCAACTTCAAATTGAAGTTCTCGCCTCTGTTGATCTGCTCTGTGCTTATATTCTTGATTTGAATTCTGCAATCGCTCCTTAATTCAGGTGTGAAGCTCCTTCATTGCTTCTGCAAAGTATTCTGCACTAACACTTCTGAATTCATCTTGTTCCACACCTTTCAATTCAGAAACTCCCCTTGGCTGCATTCCATATACAATTTGGAATGGACTCTACCCTGTGCTTCTGTTAAGTGAGTCATTATAAGAAAATTATGCCTATGGTAGAAGGTGATCCCATTGACTGTGGTGTTTAGTCACTAAGCTCCTCAACAAATCTCCCAAGATCTTGTTCACGACTTCTATCTGCCCATCCGTTTGAGGATGATATGATGAGATAAAAGACAAACTTGTCCCCAACTTCTTCCATAAATTTTTCCAGAAATGTCCAACAAACTTGGTATCCTAATCAGAAACGATACTCCTTGGCAAGCCATGAAGTCTAACGACTTATTTGAAAAATAGATTTGCAATATGAGTTGCATCATTGGTTCTCTGGCATGGTATGAAATGTGCCATCTTGGAAAATCTATCAACTACCACAAAGATTGAATCACATCCTCTTTGTGTCCTTGGCAGTCCCAATATGAAATCCATGCTTACTGCGTCCCACGGCCTCTGAGGTATGGGTAATGGCTGGTATAACCCTATTTTCTGCCTTTTCCCTTTTGTGTGCTGACAAATTTTGCGTCAGTCCACAAATTTCTTAACATATGTACTCATCCTTGGCCAAAAATGTGAGCCATTCAACTTTGAGAATGTCTTATCATGACCGAAATGTATGACAAATCCTCCACTGTGTTTTCTTTCCAGCAAATTCTCCCTCATGGAGCATTTTGGAATACATAGCTGATTGCCCCTGAATAACAATCCATCTTGGATCATATATTCGGTCCATTGGTTTCTGTCCCTGAGAATTGGATTCTTAGATGCCTCATACGCTTCCTTAAAATTTGGGTCATCCCTGTACATTTCTTTGAGGTTATCAAAACCCAAAGTTTTGACTCTGAATTTCTGCATAAGCAAACATTTCCTGCTCAAAGCATCAACAACTTTGTTAGCAGTTCCAGAAATATGCTTAGTTACAAAAGTAAAATTCTACATGAATTCAACCCATTTAGCATTTTTTTGGTTCAACTTCTCCTGTTGAGTCACGAATTGTAAAGCATGATTAACACTGTACAAAACAAACTCTTTAGGAACCAAATAATGTCTCCATTTCTTCAGTGCTTGTATGACTGCATAAAATTCTTTATCATATGTCGAGTACTTGATCTTTGATTCATTAAGTTTTTCACTGAAGTATGAGATCAGCCTGTCGTCTTGGCTCAAGACTGCTCCAATTGCAAATCCACTCGTATCACAGCTGACCTGGAATGTCTTGCTAAAATATGGAAAAACCAAAATTGGTTGCTCCGTGATCTTCTTCTTCAACAGGTTGAAGCTCTTCTCTGCTTCTTCTATCCAGTGAAAAGAGTTGTGTCTTTTCTTCACCGTATCCATCATTGGTGCACTGTTTCCACTGAATTTTTGAATGAATTTCCTATATAAACTTTCCAAACCATGGAAGCTTCGAACTTCAAACACATTTTTCGGCAATGGCCAATTCTTAATCGCATTTATCTTTTCGGGATGCTTCCTCAACTCATTCGTAGAGATAACAAAACCCAAATAAATGAGTTATGTCCTCATAAATGACGATTTCTTCACATTTATGATCAATTTATCTTGCTGTAAACTCTTCATCACTGCAGCTAAATGTCTTAAGTGCTCTGCTTTTGTCTTGCTAAAAATCAATATATCGTCAAGATATACGATGAAAATTTTCCCAATGAAATCCTTCAAGACTTCATTCATCAATTTCATGAAAGTACTGGGAGCATTTGTTAAGAAAAATGGCATAACAAGCCATTCATACAGCCCCTCATTTGTCTTGAATGTTGTCTTCCATTCATCACCTTCTCTCATCTGAATTTGATGATATCTGCTTTTCATTTCAATCTTTGAAAAAAATCTTTCTCCACTCAAGCAATCCATCAAGTCATAAATCCTTGGCAATGGAAACCTGTATCTGATGGTAATCTTAGTGATTTCCCTTGAGTCTGTACACATCCTCCACCCTTCATCTTTCTTTGGGCTGAGCACTATCAGAATAGCGTATGGACTCAAGATTTCTCTAATCAATCCTTTGTCCATTAAGTCCTGGACCTGTCTCTTAAATTCTTCATTTTCCTGTGGTGTTAATCTGTACGCGGTTTTGTTTAGTAAGATGGCTCTAGGTATAAGATCAATGTGATGGCTTATACTCCTTATTGGTGGCAATGAACAAGGTAGTTCATCCACTACTATATCAGCGAACTCTCCTAGCAATTTCTAGATTTCTTCTGGTAGATCATTTGTTCTCGTACTGGTCAAAACAATTTTGGGCTTCCTGACCACAATAAATTATGTGTGCTCCTTCTTCTTAACCTCTTTAAGAAGTTCCTTCCCACTCATGAGAAGTAAAGCATTGTTCACCTCTGGTTTCACTTCTTTATCCTTAATTGGAAATAACATATGCATCCTACCATTCTTCTCCAGGGTGTATGTGTTCTTTCTCCTATCATGAATCACATTCCTGTCATATTTCCACAGTCTAGCAAGCAATAGATGACAAACATCCATGGGAATGACATCACATAATATTTCATCCTTATATCCTCCTATTTTAAATTCAACTAAACATTGTTTAGTGGAATTTACCTAATGTCCCTTTTGTAGCCATGAAACTTTGTATGGGCTTAGATGTACGAAAGTCTCCAACTCCAACTTTTCTACCATCTCTATAGATATGAGATTTTGCATGCTACCACTGTCCACTATGACTTTGCATACCCTGTCTTTGGTTTTGTAAGCAGTCCAAAATAGACTGTTTCTTTGGGCTGGGTTCTCTGCCTCCTTCTCCAGCTTCAAGAGAACTTTCCTCATCATTAAGGATCTTCTGCCCTCAGCATCTTCTTCCTCAACATTTCGTCCTTGTGCTTCGACAATGTGAGTTTCACCACCCTCTTTCTTCTTATCTAGACACTCATAAGATTTATGTCTGATCTTTCCAAAGACAAATCATTTTACTTCACCGTTTCTGCCTCTTCCTCTTCCTCTAGCTCGAGGAAAAGTGTTTCTATCAGCATATTTCCCTCTCTATGAACTTCTGCCTCTCTCATGTTGAGTTTGAGGTTTCTTTCCCTCTTCTTTAGATTTCTGAGTTCTATCTTCGGCAATTGTTTTGCCTCTGGCTTGACTTCTACCTCGACCTCCTTGACCTTGCTTTTAGCTCAGCTTCTCTTCAGCTTTCAGAGCTATCTGATAAGCATCTTCCACATTTTGAAGGGTCATCATGCTCACCTCATCTTGGATGTCATATTCCAAACCATTCATGTATCTGGAAACCTTTTCATCATTGCTTTCCCGATGACCTGCTCTGATGTTTATCTTGTAGAAATCTTCAGTGTATTCCTTCACTGACATCGGCTTCTGTCTCAAATTCTGCATCCTCTGAAACAGAGTGATTTAATAATCCTTGGGTATAAACTTGGCCTTCATCTTTGCAACTATTCTATCCCAGCTCTTGATTTTATGCTTTCCTTTGCAGCGTCTGTCAGCCTGCAGTTCATCCCACCATAATGTTGCATGCCCTTTAAGTCTGGTAATGACATGTTTGACCTTCTTGTCTTCCTCGACATCCTCATAGTCGAAGTATTTATCCAAAGCTCTAATCCAGTCTAGAATCTCTTCAACATCTAAGTTTCCCTCATACATGGGAATATCCATCTTTACTCTCACACCTATCCTTGCAACAACCCTGAATAGGTGTTCATCTGTAGCATCCTCGACTACAACTTCTTCTCCTTCGTTCCAGCTTCACTTTCACTTTCATCTTCGCTGATATCCCCAGCGTCAACTGTGCACCTATGTGTTGTCTCCATGGCATCAAGCCTGGCATGTAGCTCATGCATTTCTCTTTCCACGGCTAGATCAGGCATTGGTCTATCTCTTCTCCTTGGCAGCATGGTTGTTAAATGTTCCTCTTTTCTCCGCTACTAAAAGAAAAGAACTTTTTCTATGCTATGATACCACTTGGTGCAAACCCCCAACCCTCGGGTCAAGATCCGCTCAGGATCATTATAAATCTGCCCTCCTGAGTTTGATTGAATCTTTGATTTTCCCCACAGGGAATCCCTCACACACACGACGGTGTATCCATGGGTCCTTATGAGTATGCCTCATGTGATCAAACACAAAGTATCACTCAAATCTATTGACCACAATAAGATCACGCCCTTTGTCGAACCGGAACTTTGGGTTTCACAATTTTGCAATTCCTGTTGTCGAGTTTCCAGCTCTTCAACCCACCGAAACTCGAAATGTCAAAACGCCAAAATCTTCGGTCGTGTCCTCCTCCACAGCTGTATCACGTTTTGCGACTTCAAAAATTTCGGAACAAAGAACCCTGACCTCTTGTCTTCGAAAATACTGAAATGTCAAACCCTGATGGATTCGGTAAAAGGATGGCTTTCAACGAAACTTTTCACCGATTCGGAGGTTCAGACTTTTCAACTTCATGAATCTTGATGCAAGGCTCCCGGCTCTTCAACCTCCAAAACCCCAAAATGGTCAATGGGTATTGACACTACCTAGCAATGAGTATGTTCCACCTGTCTTCTCAACTGTCCTCAGTGTCTGGAGTGGATTCCTACCACCTGTCAGTCTTCCCTTCTTTCGGGACTTGAACTAGCCTTTGACTGTCGCCCCCCTACCACTTTGAAACCCCGAATTCCAAAATGGTGCCTTCTACGGAATCAATGGCTGATAGCCTCCCTTTAGATCCAACGACCACATTATTTCGGGCTTCTGGGTACTAGGATTTCGAAATTCTCAACCCCAAAACACTTTTCACCACAATCCTCGAATTCCCGAACCTCAAAATGCCGAAACGCTAATTCACAATATTTCACGTTTTGCAACTACAGGGTTTTTCAATTCAAAGGCTCCTGGCTCCTTGTCATCAGGATTTCAAGTATTCTGAATCCTAAATTACCGAAATCTCGAAATTCTTCACTTAACAATTCTTTTTGTGATTTGGGAGTTAGAGTGACCAAGGATTTTGGCTTAAAATCTAGACTTACAAACTCTGAATCCCCGAAATGATCTGACGGCTCAAAACAGATCACGATCAATGAACCATGTTGATTCCTGAGTTCTCCTCAGATAATTCTGACCACCCGTTTCCTCCTTGACATCTTCTGCGAAATGAACCAGCGTTCTTCCACTGGAACTTATCTTATGTGAGACGTTTTCAATCTCTGTCTCCCTTTGAGTACTTTCAAAAGTACCGACCCTCCTGATCTTTCAGTTGCAACTCAAGTCTCGAAAGGACTCCTATGTGCACTCCTTGTGACAGATTTTCAAATACTTCTAGGCATTTGATCTTTCGACTCTGTGCACCCTCTGCAACAACAATCCTTCAATCTTTAACCTTAGTTGATAAATTCTAAGGCTTCAACTAGCCTGCACACACCTTGCACGGCTTCTTTGCTCTACCTGCACTTTTGATGGAATGAGAACAACCGTACCCTTCCAAATCTTTCTGAGGTAAACTCAGAGCCTTGTCACCGCACACCTTGCAGACATTTCACTACACTCCTTGCAGGAAATCTCTCTCAGGAAGAGAAACAATTGAAACTCAGTCTCTTTCTTCTCTCAGAGTTCAAACATTCAGCATAAAATCATACATTCAACACATTATTAAAGAAAATGCATAACAGAGAGAATAAAACAACTGTAAGCATACCATTCATCATATATTAACAGAAAACATCATAACACCATGAATTTGATTCAAAGCTTCATATATTAATTCAAAGCTCCTATACATGGTATTTTTTCTACAACTCTCCACTACAACTCTCTTCTTCTGTGCTATGCTAATGATACAACTACTACCATGATACAAAGGCGAGGGTGTCTATATCCGTTTTCCCTTCTACTCTTCTAAACTGTCTAATCTATTAATTCAAACCTACCTACTTTCATTAACTGAGCCTAAATTCCTTTTACATTGATAGATGAGAGAAAATCACTCACGATTTGTTTACAATAGCCAGATATAAATGAAAGTACACTTCTAGCTACTACAGTAATATCCACTTCTTAATATTTCAAAAATATTTCAAAATGTGCAAAACGTGTGTTGCACTTTTCCCATCTATCTTCCGCCTTCATGCTTAGTTGGTTGGTTTCTTACGATGCTCTTGCATCATACTCCCTCTCTTGAAAATTTTCATGAACTCCTGTTCATGAGCTGTTGCAGGGTCTGTCAATGCTTTTGAATTTCTGCTTCATTTTCCCAACTGGCATCTTCAACTGGATGTCCTTTCCACTTGACCAAGTATTCAAAATACTCTTTTCTCTTGGTCTTCCTGCTGACTCTCTTGTCAATTACACTTTCCATATGTGGCTTTTCAGCTATAAGCATTTGTTTTTTCCATTGAACTTCTTTCTGTTCCTCCTCTGCTACTGCTTCTTTAGCTCTATAAGGGTACAAATATGCAACATTGAATATCGGTGAAATTTCGATCCCATCGGGTAATTCAATCTCATATGCGTTTGCCCCAAATTTCCTTATGACCTTGCATGGTCCAATCTTTTTCATATTTAGTTTGTTATATGTTCCCCTTGGGAACCTTTCCTTCCTCAGATGTGCAAGAATCATATCAACAACTTCAAATTGAAGTTCTCACCTATGTTGAACTGCTCTGTGCTTGTATTCTTGATTTGAATTTTGCAATCGCTCCTTAATTTGGTTGTGTAGCTCCTTCATTGCTTCTGCAAAGTCTTCTGTACTAGCACTTTTGAATTCAGCCTGTTCCACATCTTTCAATTCAGAAACTCCCCTTGGCTTCATTCCATATACAATTTGGAATGGACTCTGCCCTATGCTTCTGTTAAGCGAGTCATTATAAGCAAATTCTGCCTGTGGCAAAATGTGATCCCATTGACTGTGATGTTTAGTCACTAAGCTCCTCAACAAATATCCCAAGCTTCTTTTCACGAATTTTGTTTGACCATTCGTCTGAGGATGATATGCTAAGATAAAAGACAAACTTGTCCCCATCTTCTTCCACAAAGTTCTCCATAAATGTCCAACGAACTTGGTATCCCGATCAGAAATGATACTCCTTGGCAAGCCGTGAAGTCTAACGACTTCTTTGAAAAACAGGTTCGCAATATGAGTTGTGTCATTGGTTTTCTGGCATGGTATGAAATGTGCCATCTTGGAAAATCTATTGACTACCACAAAGATTCAATCACATCCTCTTTGTGTCCTTGGCAGTCCCAATATGAAATCCATGCTTAATGCATCCCGTGGCCTCTCAGGTATGGGTAATGGCTAGTATAACCCTATGTTCTACCTTTTCCCTTTTATGTGTTGTCAAATTCTACATCAGTTCACAAATTTCATAACATCTGTCCTCATCCCTAGTCAAAAATATGAGCCATTCAACTTTGAGAACATCTTATCATGACCGAAATGTTCGACCAATCCTCTACTGTGTTTTTCTTTCAACAAATTCCCCCTCATGGATCATTTTGGAATACATAGTTAATTGCCCCTGAATAACAATGCATCTTGGATCATATATTCGGTCCATTGGTTTTTTTCCCTAAGAATTGGATTCTCAGATGCCTCATACGCTTCCTTAAAATCTGGGTCATCCTTGTACATTTCTTTGAGGTTATCAAAACCCAAAGTTTTGACTCTGAATTCCTACATAAGAAAACATTTCCTTCTCAAAGAATCAACAACTTTGTTAGTAGTTCCAGAAATATGCTTAGTTACAAAAGTAAAATTCTGCATGAATTCAACCCATTTACCATGTTTTTGGTTCAACTTCTCCTATTGAGTCACAAATTGTAAAGCATGATTATCACTGTACAAAACAAACTCTTTAGGAACCAAATAATGTCTCCATTTCTTCAGTGCTTGTATGACTGCATAAAATTCTTTATCATATGTTGAGTACTTGATCTTCGCTTCATTCAGTTTTTTACGGAAGTATGCAATCGGCCTGTGATCTTGGTTCAAGACCGCTCTAGTTGCAAATCCACTCGCATCACACCTGACTTGGAATGTCTTGCTAAAATTCAGCAAAACCAAAATTAGTTGCTCCATGATCTTCTTCTTCAACAGGTTGAATCTCTTCTCTGCTTCTTTTGTCCAGTGAAAAGATTTGTGTCTTTTCTTCACCATATCCATCATTGGTGCGTTGATTCCACTGAAGTTTCGAATGAATTTCCTATAGAAACTTGCCAAACCATGGAAGCTTCAAACTTCAAACACATTTTTCGGCGATGGCCAATTATTAATCGCATTTACCTTTTCGGGATCCATCTTCAACTCATTCGCAGAGATAATAAAACCCAAATAAATGAGTTCTATCCTCATAAATGACGATTTCTTCACATTTATCATCAATTTATCTTGTTGTGATCTCTTCATCACTGCAGCTAGATGCCTTAAGTTCTTTGCTTCTGTCTTGCTAAAAAACAATATATCGTCAAGATATACGATGAAAAATTTCCCAATGAAATCCTTTGGGACATCATTCATCAATCTCATGAAAGTACTGGGTGCATTTTTTAAGCCAAATGGAATAACAAGCCATTCATACAACCCCTCATTTGTCTTGAATGCCGGCTTCCATTCATTACCTTCTCTCATCTGAATTTGATGATATCCGCTTTTCAAATCAATCTTTGAAAAAACATTTTCTCCACTCAAGAAATCCATCAAGTCGTCCATTCTTGGCAATGGAAACCTGTATCTAATGGTAATATTATCGATTTCCCTTGAGTCTATACACATCCTCCAGCCTCCATCTTTCTTTGGGATGAGCACTACCAGAACAACGCATGGACTCAAGCTTTCTCTAATCAATCCTTTGTCCATTAAGTCTTGGACCTGTCTCTTAACTTCTTCATTTTCCTGCAGCATCAATCTATATGTGGATTTTTTTGGTAAGCTAGATCCAGGTATAAGGTCAATGTGATGGCCTATACTCCTGATCGATGGCAACAAACAAGGTAGTTCGTCCACTACTATATCAACGAACTCTCCCAACAATTTCTAGATTTCTTCTGGTAGATCATCTATTCTTGTACTGGTCAAAACAATTTTGGGATTCCTGACCACAATAAATTGTGTGTCCTCCTTCTTCTTAACTTCCTTAATAAGTTCCTTCCCACTCATGAGAAGTACAACATTGTTCACCTCTGGTTTCACTTCTTTATCCTTAATCGGCAACAACATGTGCATCCTACCATTCTTCTCCAGGGTGTATATGTTCTTTCTCCCATCATGAATCACATTCCTATCATATTGCCACGGTCTACCCAACAATAGATGACAAACATCCATGGGAATGACATCACATAATATTTCATCCTTATATCCTCCTATTTTAAATTCAACTAAACATTGTTTAGTGAAATTTACCTGATGTCCTTTTTGTAGCCACGAAACTCTATATGGGCTTGTATGTATGATAGTCTCCAACTCCATCTTTTCTACCATCCCTATAGATACGATATTGTCCATGCTACCACTGTCCACTATGACTTTGCATACCTTGTCTTTGGTTTTGCAAGCAGTCCGAAACAGACTATTTCTTTGGGTTGGGTTCTCTGCCTCCTTCTCCGACTTCAAGAGAACTTTCCTCACCGTTAAGGATCTTCCACCCTCAACATATTGTGCCTCAACATTTCATCCTTGTGCTTCGGCAATGTGAGTTTCACCACCCTCTTTCTTCTTATCTGGACACTCATAAGATTTATGTCCTATCTTTCCAGAGACAAAGCATTTTACTTCATTGCCTTTGCCCCTTCCTCTTCCTTTGGCTCGAGGAAAAGTGTTTCTATCATCATACTGCCCTTTCTATGAACTTTCACCTCTCTCATGTTGAGTTTGAGGTTTCTTTCCCTCTTCTTTAGATTTATGAGTTCTACCTTGGGCAATTGTTTTGCCTTTGGCTTGACTTCTACCTCGGCCACTTTGACCTTGCTTTCAACTCAGCTTCTCTTCAACTTTCAGAGCTATCTGATAAGCATCTTCCACATTTATAAGGGTCATCATGCTCATCTCATATTGGATGTCATATCGTAGACCATTCATGTATCTAGCAACCTTTTCATTATTGCTTTCCCGATGGCCTTCTCTGATGTTTATATTCTAGAACTCTTTAGTGTATTCTTTCACTGACATCATCTTCTGTCTCAAATTTTGCATCTTCCGAAATAGAGTGATTTGATAATCCTTGGGTATAAACTTGGCCTTCATCTTCGCAACCATTCTATCCCAGCTCTTGATTTTCTGCTTGCCTTTGCAGCGTCTGTCAGGCTGCAGTTCATCCCACCACAATGTTGCATGCCCTTTAAGTCTGGTAACATCATGTTTGACCTTCTTGTCTTTTCTCCGCTACTGAAAGCAAAGAAATTTTTTTATGCTATGATACCAATTGGTGCATACTCCCGAACCTCGAGCCGAGATCTGCTCAGGATCATTCTAAATCTTCCCTCCTAAGTCTGATTGACTCTTTGATTTTCCCCACAGGGAATCCCTCACACATACGATGATGTATCCACAGGTCCTTATGAGTATGCCCCATGTGATCAAACACAAAGCATCACTCAAATATACTGACCACAATAAGATCACGCCCTTTGTCCAACTGGGACTTCGGGTTTCACGATTTTGTGATTCCTATTGTCGAGTTTCCAGCTCTTCAACCCACCGAAACCCGAAATGCCGAAACACCGAAATATTCAGTCACGTTCTCCTCCATAGTTGTATCGCATTTTGCGACTTCAGGAATTTCGAAACAAAGAACCTTGACCTCTTGTATTTGAAAATACTGAAATGTCAAATCCTTATGCATTCAGCAAAAGACTATCTTCCAACGGAACTTTTTGTCGATTTGAAGGTTCGGACTTCGCGACTTTGCGAATCTTGATGCAAGTCTCCTAGCTCTTCAACCTCCAAAACCACAAAACAGATAATGGGTATTGACACTACCTGGGAACAAGTATGTGCCACTTGTCATCTCAACTGTCCTTAGTCTCTGGCATGGATTCCTGCCACCTGTCACTCTTCCCGGCTTTCAGGACTTGAACCAACCTTCTACTATCGTCCCCCTACCACTTCGAAACCCCAAATTCTAAAATGGTGCCTTTTATGGAATCAATGGCTAATAACCTCCCTTTAGATCCAATGGACACATTATTTCGGGCTTCTGGGTACCGGGAGTTTGAAACTCTCGACCCCAAAACACTTGTCACCACAATCCCTGAATCCCCGAACCTTGAAACACCGAAATGTTGAAACGCCACTTCACAATATTTCACATTTCGCAACTACGGGGTTTTTCAGTGCAAAGGCTCCTAGCTCCTTGTCATCAATATTTCCGATATTCTGAATCCTGAATTACCGAAATCCAAAAATTCTTCACTTAACAATTCTTTTCACGATTTGGGAGTTAGAGTGACCAAGGATTTTGGCTTAAACTCTGGACTTACAAACTCTGAATTCTGGAAATGATCTGACGGCTCAAAACAGATCACGATCAACGATCCATGTTGATTCATGATACCAAAGTGATGGGTTCATCCTCCCCTATCCACCTTGCAACTTCTCTAGATCCTACGGTCCTCGCGACTTCATGAGTTCTCCTCAGAGAATTCTGACCACTTGTTTCCTCCTTGACAGCTTCTGCGAAATGAACCAGTGTTCTTCCATTGGAACTTGGCTTCTGCAAGACATTTTCAATCTCTGTCTCCCTTTGAGTACTTTCAAAAGTGATGACCCTCTTGAACTTTCACTTGCAACTCAATTCTTGAAAAGACTCCTGCGCGCACTCCTTGTTGTAGAATTTCAAATATTTCTAGGTATTTGATATTTCGACTTTGTGCACCCTCTGCAACAACAGTCCTTCAATCTTTAACCTTGGTTGATAAATTCTAAGGCTTCAACTAGCCTGCGCACACCTTGCACGGCTTTTGTACTACACTTGCACTTCTGCTGGAAGGAGAACAACCATATCTTTCCTAAGCTTTCTGAGGTAAACTCAGAGCCTTGTTAACGCACACCTTGTGGACGTTTCACTGCACTCCTTGCAGGAACTCTCTCTCAGGAAGAGAAACAATTGAAACTCATTCTCTTTCTTCTCTTAGAGCTCAAACATTCATCATAAAATCATACATTCAACACAGTATTAAGGCAAATGCATAACAAAGAGAATAAAACAACTATAAGCATACCATTCAGCATATATTAACAAAAAACATCATAACACCATGAATCTGATTCAAAGCTTCATATATTAATTCAAATCTTCTGTACATGGGATTTTCTCTACAACTCTCCACTACAACTCTCTTCTTTTGTGCTATGCTAATGATAAAACTACTACCATGATACAAAGGTGAGGGTGTCTATATCCGTTTTCCCTCCTACTCTTCTAAACTTTCTAATCTATTAATTCAAACCTACCTACTTTCATTAACTGGGCTTAAATGATTTTTACATTGACAGATGAGAGAAAATCACTCATGATCTGTTTACAACAGCCAGATATAAATGCAAGTACACTTCTAGCTACTACATTAATATCCGCTTCTTAATCTTTCAAAAATATTTCAAAAAGTGCAAAACGTGTGTTGTGCTTTTCCCAACTGTCTTCCGCCTTCATGCTCGCTTGGTTGGCTGCTTACGATGCTCCTGCATCATGTAATCACAGACCTTGGTATGAAGATGAGCATCCACTCTCATCATGTACATATTTGTGGATCCAGTGTTAGAAATTAGAATTAAGTGCAGGGGCTCTCTGATTTCCCCCAGGCACGTTTGTGGATGAGGAAGCATGTGCCATATTCTTCCCTTGAGGGAAATGGTTAGTTAAAACAAAAGGTTGATATTGCATCAAAATCTTTTGGGCTTCCTCCATCTGAGGGAATTTATGAGTCAAGTGATCTTTTTTGCAAATATTACATGAAAACTTAACCTTCTTCTTTTCATTTTTTCTCTCACCAACATTGTTAGAAGACTTTTTATCATTACCCCCCTTACCCTTATTTTCTTTTCCATTTGTTTTCCCCTCGGACTATTTCTTATGCTTGGGTTTTGTCATATGCACAATATGTTCTTCTGATGTGAGGGTGGCAGGGGTAGTCGTACTATAATTCTAGTTGTCCATAGTTTGTTGTAGAGAAAATTGTTGCATTTGGTTGGACAATTGATCTATGGGATTTTTTTGTGTTGAACCCACAGTGCCATCGGTATGAGGCCCAAAATTTGGTTTATTCAAGTCAAAGGTTGAACACAATGCATTAGGAAGAATCTCATAAAGCATGCCAAATTGTGAATGAAACAATTCTATCTACTAAGCCCTCATTATAGCCTCTTCCTTGGAAAAAGCTTCGGAAGTTGTGACGTCTTTAGAAACGCAAGGAACCAAAGACTTTAGGAATCACTTGAGAAAAAATGTAGAAGGCTCCTTTACTTTAATCAAGCTCTTATGGCTACGCCATTCCTGAATATGATCAGAGATATGAACGACCTTAGTTTGCTCGAAATTGGCCAGCAATTCGGTGTCGGCATCGTATCTCACTAGTAAGTAGAAATGGTTCAAGAAAACCATCATCATATCGTTAAAGTAAGATTACCTAGAGAAATCGAGATCAATATACCACTTCGCAACATAACCTATGAGAGTGTGTTGAAACAATCACAACTTAATAGAGTCGTCATTCAATGAATTGGAGGAGAACCATAGGTGAAAATTTGTAACATGATCTCCTAGATCTTCGCTAGGATTTCCTTCAAATTTTGGAATATTTGAGGGAAACTTAGTTAGCATAGGAGGCCAATGTGGATCATGAAAAATAGGGTTGTTTAACAACCTTGACAAGTCTGGAAAATCAAGAGTTTCTAGAAACAGTAACTTGGGTTGTGGCAGAGTTAAAGGAAAAGAGGAACCTAGATATTGGCTAGCACTAGGTTGTCAGGAAAAGTTTTCCTATTGAATAGGGTTATGGTAGAAACTAGGGTTTCCTTGGCTAGTGTAAGGTACCTACGCACTAGTCTATGTCACAGATTAATTTGAATAGTTCGAGGACATACCTTGAGTGGGGATTACCCCCTGCATGGTATTCGAAAATCCTTGGTTGAGGTTTCCCCCAACCAATCCCCCTGGTATAGGAACTTAACCTTGCATGGGGTTCTACTGGATGTGGGAGGTTTTTCCTCCAATCAACATCCCTTGTAGAGGTATAGAACCATGCCTTGGATTTCCAAGACCTTGAAAGGAAGTGGTTCTTGCCATCATTCCTTTTGAAGGTATAAAACCTTGTATAGTGTTAGATTGATTGAGAAAGGGGATGCCCCATAACCAAAACACAGAAGAATAGAAGGCAATATTCCCAAAATCACCAAATAAATAAAAAGGCATGGACCCAACCAGAGTCGTATAGGACTGAGGCCTTTGAATCCCTCCACTAAACAAGCTAGAACCAGCATTGGGCCCAGATGGTTGCTAAAAATAACTTCCAAGTGAAGGGGATGAAAGGGGAATATGAATCCCACCATAAGGGACAACATTGTACAGAGTATAGGTGCCCTCAAGGGATCCTTGTAAGGGATTAGTATAACTCCTTGTCCCCAGACCAATAGTCTGTAAAGTGGAGCAGTTTAAAGTCAAACTTGTGTCAAAGCCCAACATCCCATACGAGAACAGACCAACAAATGGACTTTGTGTGACTGTAGAATGAACAACGGTTGAATTTGTAGTAGATATTGTGCCACTGCCAAAAGTGGTAGGTGTCTAATAAGAGGCATTTCTCGAAGGGTAAGGTGGGGAGGGGGTATTGCGCCCTGTCCACCTATGGTTGTGACATGAGTATGAGGACTCCCAATAGAAGTAACATCATTTTATTCCATAACAAGTTGCCTTACGAGACAAGCAACATGGATAGACACCTAAGGAGGGTCTATTTGAACAAGAAGAGGATCTGAGAGGTCAATTATCAGAGATTTTTAGGGCTTTAATCCTTCAGCTTCGAGGTATGAAATGATAGTCTCTTCTAGTGCAAGAGTGTCTCCTCTAGGAACATGATTGGGCACAATTTCTTGTGGCCTGATTGATCCGGATTATTTTCAGCATAAAATGAGAGCAGAGATATAATAAAGAAATGCATAGAGATATTGCAGATATTCAATAATATAACATAAATGTATCAGAGATGCAACCATAAACACGGATATATAGTAATACACGATTTCTATTAATCAAAGAGGTGTACAGAGACTGTAAAAATACAGAGTGAAAGACTCGCTAGAATGGTGGCAGCTTATCTCTGAGAAGAGATGTGACGGATACTCGCATTCGCAAGAAGATGGTTACAATGAGGCTTTGGAGGCCTTTTTACAATAATCGGGAATGCCAAAATTCCTAGACATCCAAAAACCTAACCCTAGGAGATGAAGCGCCAAAAGTCATGTGGGCCCCGTTTGGGTAAGTTGGTGCATCAACTTCCCAGGGTTGTAACTTTTGCATACGATCTTCGTTTTAGGCGTGTGATAGCTCGTTGGAAAGGTATCGTCGAGGAGATTCATTTTGGGGGATCAATCATGCCTTCAGCTATCATTGAGAACCTTGATCTCGAAAAATCTTCATTTAGGCCCTCAAAATGGCCTAGGAAGTGAAAACCTGCTAAAAATAGTAAATTGCCAAAATGGCCAGAAAACTGTTTTGAGCCATTTGGAAAAGGTGGGTGGCCCCCGATATCCACCTGGATCAATCCTCCCTCCTTAGGAAGCAATGGTCTCCATTGTGTTGAGTTCCCGGGGGAGAGGGAAAAGCATTTGTTGAATCTGCATCTTGGCGAGTTGCTTGTCTTGCTGGAGAAGTCACGCTGCTTAGTTTGTGGAAATCTGTCACGAACCTGTGGCTGAAAGGTTTGGACCTTTTTAACCAGTCTGGCTATTTTAGATGACTGTGTGCATAAGGAATCTTCGTGCTTTGCTGCAACCTTGTTGACCTGCTTCTGTTGGATAGAAGGTTCTTTGGCCGAAGCTGTGGTGGCTGCAATATCCTTCTGTTCACCCTTTGAACAGATTGTGGAAAAGATGAATTTTCTAGTATGAGATACTACCTTGCAACACTGTTTAGGTGGGGCAGTAGTTGGAACTACCTCTGGTATCCTGTAGAGATGACCCCCCAGAGTAATAATGACACTACGGGGTTGAGACTCATAGATAGCATGGTGTTTCCACATATATGGCTGGCCCAATAGAACATCATAGACATCCAGTGGGGAAACATCACATAATACCTCATCCTTGAAGGGTTGGATGCCGTATGACAATCGACACTGCTGGCTGACACGAAGATCTCATCCTTGGCGAAGCCACCCAATGCTGTATGGTTGCGGGTGTGGTGTTGTCGACAATCCCAACTGTTTGACGACCTCTGCTAAGATGAGGTTCTTCTGGCTTCCACTATCAACAATAAAATGCAGCGGGGTCCCCTTCACCCACATATGTGAATGAAAAAGGCACTCCCCCTCTTCTGGATCTATTGGTTCTTTTGGTTGAATTGTTGCGGTCGCGACAATAGCAGTGGGGTCTGCGTCGATGATCTGTCTTTTACCAGTATTTTCAGAATCAGATTCTGAATCAGGGTTTGGCTCCTTGTCCTTGATCTCGGCCACCAATGACTGTTTTGAGCGACATTCATTGGTGTTGTGCTGGGGGATTTTGTGGAAATCGCACCATTTCCCAGTATCCTTCTTTGTCTTCTCGTGACCCTTCTTTTCCTGTGGCTTGGACTGGTTTTCAGGAGACTGTTTGTTAGGGCTATCTTTGTCATACTTTGGTTGTTGTGGATTTGCAAACTCAAACTCCCGTTTGTTCTGGTGCTTAAATTTCTGCTCGATTTTAACAACATATCAATAGGCAGAACCGAGTGATGAGATGTCCAGGAAATCCATTTCAGTTTGGATGTATCTGTGTAGATCCCCACGGTATTTCAGAACCAAATGTCGTTCAGAGTCTTTGATACCTAGCTTGGTGCGCAAGGTATTGAAGGTATTGGTGAACTCTGGAACTGTTTTGCCCCTCTCTTGCCGCAGTGTGGTCCATCTCATGTAATGTTCCTCATAGTTTCCAACAGGGTAGTACTGTTCCTTTACCGTATCCACAAAAAATCCCAAGTGGGCTCGACCCCATATATTCCAGACTCCTCTGTGGAACTCTGCTCCCAGAAAGTTTCCCACCAATGTTTGACATGGGGGAGAGCCTTAAGGAGTGTGAAGGTGATCTTTTCCTTGTCTAAAAAATTATGAACAGAGAAATAACCTTCTAGCAAATTTAACCATTTATCTAAGGCATCTGCATCTATTTGACCTTCAAATACGGGAATATCAAAATTAACCTGTACCTTGAAAGGCGAGGTTCCTCCAAAGTGGTCACTTGATGAATATGCACCTGATGCTATCGACAGGCGTTGAAGGATGTGGGAAAAATTCTCCATCATTTCATCCCTCTGTCGCATGAGAGCTTGCTCAAGCAACAGACTGATAGGATCGTCTGCTCCGTCGATTTTCTTTTCTTCCACCATTGAGGGTTTCTTGGGTGTGCGAGAGCGATTGTCTTCAAGAGAGACAAGATCGAGACCCAACTTTCTATACTCGGACCTCGTCGGGGACATGCACTGAAAAAATGATCAAGAGCAACCTGCTCTGATACCACTGATCCGGATTATTTTCGACATGAAATGAGAGCGGAGATATAACAAAGAAATGCACAGAGATATTGTAGATATTCAATAATATAACAAAAATGTATCAGAGATGCAACCATAAACAAAGATATACAGTAATACACGATTTCTATTAATCAAAGAGGTGTACAAAGACTGTAAAAATACAGAGTGAAAGACTCGCTAGAATGGTTGCAGCTTATCTCTGAGAAGAGATGTGACGGCTACTCGCATTCGCAAGAAGATGGTTACAATGAGGATCTGGAGGCCTTTTTACAATAATCGGGAAAGCAAAAAGTCCTAGACATCCAAAAACCTAACCCTAGGAGATGAAGCGCTAAAAGTCATGTGGGCCCCGTTTGGGTAAGTTGGTGCATCAACTTCCTGGGGTCGTAACTTTTGCATACGATCTCCGTTTTAGGCGTGTGATAGCTCGTTGGAAAGGTATCGTCGAGGAGATTCATTTTGGGGGCTCAATCATGCCTTTGGCTATCATTGAGAACCTCGATCTCTAAAAAAATTCATTTAGGCCCTCAAAATGGCCCCGAAAGTGAAAACCTGCTAAAAATAGTAAATTGCCAAAATGGCCAGAAAACTATTTTGAGCCATTTGGAAAAGGTGGGTGGCCCCCGATATCCACCTGGATCACTGATTTATTTGAAAGAACCTTCTTGATCTAACCTTCGCCTCAATGGTGGAGAGGGTGGCTCCAAAGTTACTAGCGGAAGGCCCTAGAGCCCGCGGGAACATCAGAGTTGTTGATCTTCCACCTTATCAAATGATAAAATGACACTCTAAGGTAAATCTAGGGAGAAGCATAGAGAACATAGTGAAAAGTATCTAAAGATAAATCAAGCAAATGAGAGAAGGATAGGAAGAAAATTTACACCAACCAACATTAGAGAAACTTACCAGTACAAGTGTAACTCAAACACGGAAACACCCTCCGAGTATACTCTACAAAGTGTGGTCCAACGTCTATCCTAGGTACCACGATATGCCCCCCGTAGTCACCTGTGTGAGTACCTATAAAAGGAAACTGGGTTTCCATCTCGCAGTGAGTCACCGGAAGGGTACAATCGACAGATGGGGTGATTATATGAGTAGGATAGCTATGTTCGAAGCCTTTCAAGGGTACCGAAATAAAATGGTCTGGAAGACAGCTAAGGATCCCAAATGGATTCGAGGTCCATGAATCTCCATATTCAAATGTAGTTAGTAGAATCGCAAGAATGACCCTCAAATACGATCCCCACTACGCTTGGTCCGAGGTTGGAGGGGTTATCTCCTCTACCATTCCTCACACGACCTCATGTTTAGCCCCTATGTTAGAGGGGGATCCCGACTAACTTTTACTAAAACTGGACTTTCACACTCCTTAACTTAGACTCTTAAGTTTATTTAATGGCCTTGGAGATTTTCCTCTCCACACCTATTCCAAGGCCCTGAAGCCTAATATAATTGGTGTACCCTATAAACAAAAAAGTCTAATTGATTTTAACGTTAAGTGTTAATTTTAGTGGCTTTATTACTCAGGGGTGTGGTGGTGAAACTCATGATGTTATTTTAGAGACAAAAAAAAGGAGAACTATAGAGATTTTAGAACATTGTACTTTAAATGAAAATGAAAGAAATCTACGTCCTACAAATGAAGATTTGGATCTTTTCTCTTAAAATACAAGATTTTCAAAAAGCAAACCAAGATCCTATGCACAACCTATATGCATTTTCGTTTCAAATGAAATGCAACTACTCAAGCCTTTTCATAAAGAAAGTAACAAGGAACTTGGTTAGAACTTCTTTTCTTTTATAAACACAACCTAAGTTATTACAACCAAATAAACATGCATAGTAACATGCAAATGCAGTTAAGAATCTATTTTTTTTTATATGCTTGTGAAATGAAAATATAAAAGCAATTGTATTTTCTTTTTCTTTTCAAAGCATACCAAGAGAGAAGGAGAACAACTAAGAGATTGACTCAGATCCTAAACCACTTCCAGATATCATGGACTCACCAAAATCCAAAGGAGAACCTAAATATTAAAAGCACACCTTCAACCTTGACAAAATACAGAAAGAGACAAAGAAATCTAAAGAAGAGGATTTATTTACAATTTCATAAGCAATCCGAAACTCAATTTTTTTCCAACAATAATTAATAGAGTTTTCTGGAACTAGGGAGGACCTGAGAAACCACAGGTCTTCTGGAAGGAGTGAAAAGTAAAAAAAAACAAAAATTTTCAAAAGAACAAACACGTGTGTTGTGCACATGCAACATGTGCATGTCTGTAGGCTGGATTAACATTAGAGTACAGGTGTACGCATGTTGGGTATAGACCAGGGAACGTATGTGACTGAATAATATCAAAAAGAGATAAGATTCAAAGTGACCACCTAGATCAGAAAAACTGGTAAAGACCTGGAAAGTGACCAGAAACTCTTACAGAAAAAATAATAGGAATTCAAACCAAAAATAAACTCCTAACAAGACCCTAGAGATCTTCCCTAGTGGAGTCGGCAATTCTACTATGGGGAAAAATCCCCCTAATCTTGGTCTAGTGACTAGCGAGACACAAGACACCTTAAAATATAGAATTAATCCTATTCTACCCAAATTGAATAAGACCTAATGATAATTAGGGGAAGGGAGAATAAATCAAAGTATGTACCTCAAGGCCTTTCATTTGCAGTAGATCCCTTCATGTCGTTGTTCGCTCCTGGATTGCATGCCTCCTCCCAATATTGTCCTAGAACAACTTCAAAAAACAAGATATAACAACATATTAATAATTACCAAGATAATCTAAAGGTATAGATATTCATGAAATCCATTTATAAATGTAAACATAAAGACATATATATTTGGGACAAGAAGATTCTCTTTTATTGATAACAAGATGGTAAGTTACAACCTTAGTCTTGTCGACATCGGTCCATGAACCTCGCTTGGGTTCCTCTATTTTGAATCTAAGTGCACTATTCCCAATGTGAGATCCTCACAATCAACATGCCAATATAGGGAAAATGGATGGATTGTATAAGGAGAGTGAATAGTTGGGAATGTTGAGGATGAAAACTCAAAATGAGATGCAAAAGGCTTGGAATGCAAGGGAGAAATTTTGCCAGAGTTCACTTGCCTCTTCTTTCATATATCCAAATGACCCCCCTAGGGACCTTTTATATGGATAAAAATATGGTTATTCGGTTTTCAGAAGGGATACAAGCGGTAAAATGGTTGTGCAACCTAACATAACCCGTAAACTCCACCCCAAAGCTTGAAACTTTTTACTTTTTTCAACTTTTTAGAGTATACACAGGCTATCAGGTATGCATCTAGCATATGTATGCACGTTGGATATGTAGCAGGGAATGCACACCATACAAAAAGTTGTTTTTTAAGAGGAACCTTAGCAAAAGTGGTTGGCAAATGTGTAAATGAGTAGGCCAATGTCAGAAACGCATACTAGTGGCATTCTGAGCTATAACAAAGCTATACCTTATTTTTAATCTATATTATATATATTTATTTGGTGTCAACATAAGACTCAACAATTATCTTAAATACAGGTGCCATTATTTTCACTCATATATATGTATATTTATATGTTGTCATACGTGTTTTTTGGATGTTGTTTTGTTTTTCTAAAAGATTCTTCCTACAGACTCAACAACGTCCAACATCAATACCATTAGTCGTAGAATTGACCATTTATATGGGGTATCAAGGTAGAGATATATAATGGATGTTGTTTGGGTGCTAAAACAACCAAAAATTTGTATTGAAGTTGGGGTTTTAAGAGGTTTGATAAATAAATACTCATAATTATAATAATACTAGTGTGAGTTCTTAAGAGGCACAAGCCATAACACCTAGAAATATACTATTTTGATGGCCATATTATTGAGCCACATATCATCTTTCGTATATAAAATAGTTGTATAGAAAAATTACAAATATAACATATTTTGATATAATTAGAGTGTTCATTTCCAAGATACAACATGCATATAAACATTAACAAAAAAAATTATGAAAAATACAAAACTCACAATTAACAAGTTTAGACTATAACAAGAAAAGATCCATAAACGTAAATGAGATAAACATATTAATACCAATGTTGAAAATATATATTTGTGTTCTTGCTGGACACTAACTATTTGATGAAATACAAAAGTGGAAAGGTTGTGTAAAATTAACAAACAAATTCCTCCCCCTAGCTAAATCCACTTAATCTGTGTTATTTTGTACTCAACTATGTATTATAGGACCCTATATCTCTTTCATAATTGCATTCAATACTTATTCGATGAAGATTATGCTGTGTCCAATTTTCATTTAGACTCCACCACTGTACCCAAATTTTCATTATAAATAATATAATTAATAAAATTATAAAATAAAATTTATTTAATAAAAATAATATTAAATAAAATAATAATAATAAGTAAAGTAAAGGTAGGGATCATGGGACCTCACATGAGGCTCACGTGCCCCCCGCTCTATGCACCTAGAATAATATTAAAAAAAACTATGCTCAAACCCTACCCCCTTCACTCACACTTCACATTTCATCCGCCCTGACCGCCTCTTCCTCTACAACTACGGCCAAGGGTTCGACCCTGGCTCCATGACTCGCCATATAGAGTCATGGCCCTTATCTTAAGAAGGTAAAACCCTCTTCATACACCCTGATTTTCACGTCGATAGTGAGCACTGGTGAATGGACATTTCCATTTGTTTTCTTGGATCCTTTAATTTACTCAGGGAACTGGATATTCTTATATGGCAGTGGTTTCTCTGCCTACCTAGTTGGATCGAGAGTGTTGTCTCTGAATGACACAAACGACACGAAGTGAGTGGAACCATTATAAGCATTTCCTTCCACAAACGACACGAAGTGAGTGGAACCATTATAAGCATTTCCTTCCACTCACTTCATGAATCCTGTCTATTCGACCAAGATGGACATGAATCCCATATATTCGACCAACATGGGCATGCAGAGGGCCACAACGAGCGTGGGAGTTATGATGGGTGCAACAATTAAAAAAAGTGAACAAAACGAAAGTCATGATGGGATCAATGGGGGAGATTTTGCCTTCTTTCCCAAAGAATTCCATGTGTTGCTGACTCTAACCCATATGGCTATACTCCTAGAATACGAAGGAGGTGGGGAACTATTTGAGCGCACTTTCTAGGTTACACATTAAACAATTAACCCATATCTTTTAAAATGCATTTATTCATTCTGTAAGAGTTATTTTATGTATATCTATTGACAACTAGTATTTGTGAAGAACATAGATTAGATGTTAAACCCAAAAACTCAAGTGCCTCGGGGAAATTACTTTGGTTTATTCCATGTGCGGGTACCCATAACGAGAAAAGTGGATAATCCTTTGGAGTTTGTGAGAAAGGTTAGGAGTATTATGGATAGACATAAAATGTCTTTAGGAGTCCTTATAAATGAGAGAATTATGAGATGTTTAGTGAGGTTAAAAGGATTGTAGATATGTTTTCGAGGTGTAGGACAGTCGATGACGGAGTGTGTTTTTAAGCCACTCTGTATTGAAAAGTCACCGGTTCGAAACCTGCGGGGACAAAAAATCAAACCATGTTAAAGGTTGGTGTGGCTCAGGTCGGGTGCAATCCTTGGGTGATTTTGACAGCTTAGATGCCCCTGAGTCATGGTTTCTCAAGCCAAAGGTTAATCTTGATACATAGAAGGTCCATACCAATTAACAAACAAACAAACAAAAAGGACTGTAGATATATTTCATTTTAAAAAACAATTTATTTTTATTTTTAAAGATGAATGGATTAAACGGTTATTAATTCTCAATTCTCATTTATGAGACAACTCAAGTGACTATTGCATTAGGTGGGGAGCTATTTGAGCGCATTTTCCAGGTGGGATGTTTTAATGTGGATAAGGTCTATCCTTCTCTGTGTATATATATCCATCCACTAGCATTTAAGGGTTCTCTATGTATTTTGTTGATGGTAGAGCTCTCACTTATCATGGTACATGGTAGAGCGCTCGCTTACCATGCGAGAGGTATATTGTATCTCCACTACAAAAGTTTTTCTAGAGGACATCATTTTGTTTGGGCATGTCTATGTGAAGGCCTCATCTACATGGGATTCTTTTGTTATTTGCGGATAGTTTTCTTCGTGGGTTATTTGTGTATAAGTTGTTGATAACTTTTCAAAATTTGATCAAGAGTTCATTTATTTGTTCAATTGTTTTGTAAGCAGGTAAGATATTTATTTCAACAACTGATATCTAGAGTCATTTATTTCCATGCCATGGTTGGTAATTATAATCTTTGGATCACCCTCAATTTTCCATGGTATAGGTTTCTACCCGTTGAATGGTTTCTTATGGTTTGATTAATTTTTTATGGCTATCATATGCATCAAATATGCCACCAATATCTTAAGCTAGAGAATACATTGTTAGACGAAAGTCCTCCTCCCCCCCTCCTGAAAACCTTTGACTCTGGCTATTCGAAGGTACACCTTTGCAACCTCCCATACTCCCCTGTATTTTTTTTCATACATTCAGAGTCAGGCTTTTCCTTGAATTCAATATGCATTGTTCAATATCATAGCATATGTCCATTTCACTTGGATATTTTTTGTATATATGTTTCTTATATTCCATTATAGGTTATATAATTTTTATTTCTTTTTTTTTAAACCAAATTATATTTCTAGCTTCTTTAACACTCATAATTCTGTGTCTTCCTTCCAGGTGAGCAGGTGGCCATCTCTCCTCTTTTGAGGTTATTTTCAAGTTTACTCTAAGAAATTTACGTGGTTTTCTGCTGAGAGAATTGTCTCAGTGCAACATGCAAATCTTTGGGTTCCAAGTTGTAGGTTTGTGGGTTATCCTCAAGGGTTTATGGCCTGTAAACTAAGGGTTTCTAGGCTATAGGTTAGGAGTTGTTTTTTTTAGGGACTAGTTTTCACAGTTGTATGGTTGTTCAAGACCTAGGTTTCAATATTGAAACTGGGCTCTGATACCATATGTAATAGCCTAAAAGAATTAAAAACTAAAGTAAATATATATTTCTATTTTTATATGACAAAGAACTTCTTTAACACTCTGGTGTTACAAGATAGAACAAAAAAATTTAACAATTACATAGTATATCTATAAATGTCATAACTTGAATTTAGGGTAAAAATATGATAATTTCATATTTACCTCTTGAAGAAGAAGGTTGTCTTGCTGCAACTGCTTTCCTAAAACTTCCTACCTGAAATTGTTTCCTTCCAACCAGCTAGGAATAGAGCCTCTCTAGCTCCCTAGCTCCGGGAAATTAGATTCCCTAACCCCCAAGCCCAAAATCCCAGCAACCAATCCACTAGCCCAAAATACCTCGAGGATTTACCTCCAATTCTCCTTCTCAAATCTCTTTTCCTCTCCTCTCGAATATCCCTCCCTAATGCACCCAACCCCCTTCCTTATCCCCCTCCATACAACTACTCTTTGCCCCCTCATAACTTTTCCATCTGCCTTATCTTTGTCATTAATTCCTTACCCACCCTTAATAAAATAAAATAATAATTATTTTGATTGTTGCATTACTAAATTTAAAAGATAATATAAAATTCCATCAACTCAATTATTAATTGACTTAATTTAAACTAAATTAATCATAATAATTAAATGTAATTAACTGGGTGTTACATTTTTCCCATATGAACTTCCTCTTTTTACCAAGCTAGTTGACTTCTCAATCTTCTCAATGTTGATTGTACTTCATCCCCATGCTCCCAATAACTATGGGATGTGACTTTCTACATCCACTGTCTTACAATATTTTAATGATTGGGCTCTCATACACTCAACCCAAAAAACAAAAGGTTCTCCCCAATGAATACTAAAATTTAGAAATATGGTTTTGGATTAATACCCATAAATAATCCCCCTTGCACCCCTCTTAGACACTCCTCTCTTTTGTGGAAAAATCATCCCCCATATTTGTTCATGTCCCCCAACAGTTGGTATCACATTTCATTTATTTAAAAATAGAAATACAATTCGCATATTACATTGCTTGGACTTAGACACATTTCATATCTACATTATGGATTAATTAAAATGGGGATTAAAGAGGGGATGTTAAATTCCCCCTCCACTTCAATTTTTCACCCTACTCGATGCAAAACACCATGATGAAATACATAAACCAATTTACAACAAAATACTTAGAGAAATAAAAATTATGCAATTTCACAACTCCAACAGTAGTTCCAACCATAATCTATTATTTATCTCAACTTGTTGACCCAAGGAATGCACCCCCTTTAATTGCCTCATTCCATCGATTTGGACCATTCTTTTATCAAGGTTGTCAACGTAGGTGACTGGAAACTATGAGATGTTTTTCTGGAAATCTAGTTGCGTAAACATGGAGTCTTGTATTTTTAGCTCCCATTTTTTTGAAATTGTCAAAACATTTTGAGTATTCCTTCTGTATAACTTCTTCATGCTCCCATTTTTTGTTTTCAATACCACAGTAGGTCCATTAAAACTTTATCAGGTCTATGTATTTGTTCTTGAGCACTTTGAAGTTCTAGTCCAGGATGCATACTAGTTCCACTCATAAATCCCCTTCATTTTCCACTTGGATCATAGTCCAATCAATTATGTGGTTAGGTTCAGGAACATATTTCTTTAATAATGGAACATGAAATAAATTATGCACTATCATAGATGTAGGAAATGTTATCATGTATGCAACTGGCCCTATCTTCTCTAAGATTTCAAAAGGCCCATAATATCTTGCTGCCAACTTTGGGCAGCAACCCAATCTTAGAGAAATTATTTTCTCATTCACTTTTAGAAAAACATGTTCCCCCACTTTAAAATATCTGAAAATTTTGTTCTTATCTGCATAAATTTTCTTCCTGTCTTGGGAATCCTTTAGATTCTTCCTGATATTTTTCATTTTCTCTTCCATTGATTTTAATAAATTTGGCTTAATAACAACTCTATCTACTGGGTTATCCCAACTTGTTGGTGTATTACACTTCTTGTCATACAATTATTCAATGGACTCATTTTTAACGAGGCTTAATACCCATTATTGTAAGAAAATTCCACTAAGTGGATATAATCCTCCTACTTTGATGGTTGGTCCATCACATACATTCCAAGCATGTCTTAAATTATTCTTTTGGTCCTATCTGTTTTTCCATCTGATTTTGGGTGATATGTTGTACTGAGATTTAAATTCATCCCTAAGACTTTGAACAAACCTTTTCAAAAATTAGATGTGAATTTGGGATCTCTGTCTGGAACAATTTTCTTAGGGACCCCATGTATCCTGACAACTTATTTCATGTATATGTTTGCAATATTTATTGTCTTCTGTGTAGTCTTCATAGGAATAAAATGTGCAGCCTTCATTAGTTTTTCCACCACCACCATGATGGAATCATGTTGCTTCATTATTCTGGGATACTTTGTAATAAAATCAATTGTAACCACTTCCCATTTCCACTCAGAGATGGAAAATGGCTATAACAACCCCGCTGGATGTCTATGTGTTGTATTCACCTTTTGGCACTCTAGGGATATGACTATGTAATTATCCACTTCGTTCTTCATTCATGGACAAAGTATTGGCTTCTTAGAGCTACAATTGTTTTTTGATATCCTAGGTTCCTAACATATGGTAGATCATGCATTTCCCTCAACACTATATTTTTCATCTCACTAGAATTTGGAACATATATTTTCCCTCTATACATGAGGATTCCATCATCTTGCAACTCATAATATTTAAAATTTTGTTGTAAATTACCTCGTTGTAATTTCTCTTTTATTTGTAAATATTACCGATTTGAAATTTTTTCTTCAATAATTTTATACTTTAAATATGATTTGTACATGATGATGGTTTCCATACGCATCTCATGTAATCTTCTGATGAGTGCATCAACAACCTGATTTTCGTTTTGTTTAATATTTTTATTTTCATATTCATATTCACTAAGAAATTCAAGCTATCTAGTTTGTCTGGAATTTAATGTTGGTTATCCAAACAAATGTTTCATACCATAGTGGTATGTTCTTAGCTAAAATCTTTGACCCATGAGGTAATGTCTCCACATTTTTAGTGCATGTACAACTGTTGCTAATTACAAGTCATGGATAACATAATTCCTCTCATGCTCTCTTAATTTTAGGGACTCATAGAAAACCACGTGATCTTTTTGAGTGAAAAATCCACCGAGCCCTTCCTTGCATGCATCTATGCACACAACAAGGTCTTCATCCATATTTTTAATCTTCAATAATGATGCACTTGTCAAAATATCTTTCAACTTCTGAAATATATCTTCACACTTGGAAGTCCATTCAAAATTCACTCCCTTATTTTGCAAGGAAGTGATTGGGATTGCAATCTTTGAGAAACCTTTTATGAATATTTGGTAATAACCGAAAATACCCATGAATGATATGACCTCTATCACATTTCTTGGAAGTGACCATCCTCTAATGGATTTTATCTTCTTGGGATCAACTATTACCCCATCTACTGAAATAATATTCCCCAAGTAGTGAATATTATTTTGATAAAATATGCACTTACTTAGCTTGGCATAAAATTTATGCTCTCTTAAACCTTTCCGCGACATTCTTAAATGTTGCTCATATTCCTCTTTTTTTTTTTCTGAGTAGATGAGTATATCATCTAGGAACACAATCACAAACTTTTCTAGGTATTCCCTAAACAATCTATTCATCAGCCACACGAAAACAACTAAGGCATTTAATAGTCCAAAATGGAACTAATGTAAATTCATAATGCCCATATCTTGTTTTAAACATTGTCTTACTGATATCTTCTTCCTTTATCCTCACTTCATGATAACCTAACCTCAAGTTAATCTTGGAAAATATTCTTGCACATTTGAGCTGATCAAATAGATCATCAATCCTTGGAAACATATATTTTTTCTTTATAGTGGCCTTATTCGGCTACATGAAATCAATGCACAACATTAAGGTTCCATCTTTATTCTTCACAAAAAGAACTGGGGCTCCCCAAGGTGACACAATTGGGCACATATACCCCTTCTTTGAGCTGCATGTGCCACTCTTTCAATTCTAGTGTTCCCATTATGTAAGGTATCTTGGACACTAGGGTATATCCTGACACCAAATCAATATAGAAATACATGTCTCTCTTTGGTGTCACTCCTAGGATTTACCCAAAAACATCTTCAAAATATTCCAAGACCAGATGGTATTCAATGCTTTCCACTTTATATATATCTCCATCTTCCACATGGGTTGCAAAAATATAACATTCCTTCCTGAAACTCTTTTTCAGCTGCATGGTTGAAATTTCTCTAATATATGTCTCTCTTGGAATGCCTTGGATGTTTCCTTGCTTCCATCCCTCATCAAGACAAACAATTGTGTTTTTGTAACAATCTAGGATATCATGGTGTTTCTCCAACCAATCCATGCCAATTAGACAATCATATGAACCTAATGGTATGATGTTCACATCTAACTTTGTGCCGAGTCCATTAATGTCTATTGGGAAATATTTAACCAACTCACTGATTTTCCTCTTAGCGCCTGTGTCTAAATGAACCAACCAAGATTTTTCATGCTTACTTCTTTGTAAGTGAAATCTTTCAACAATGTTATATTTTATGTAACTATGGATATCTCGAAAATCAATTAAATTTCTTATGGAATAGTTATCAATATTAAATTCCACTTCAATCACAGGGGTTTGATATTTTTCTTTCTTGTTGTCTAGGGCTGCACAAATCATTGACATTTTTAGTCTCATGTCTTCAACTATTTTAGCCTCCTAGATGTTGTGGACAAACCTCATTCTTTCTCCTTTTTGAGGGCATTCCCTATACAAGTGAATTCCCTCACATCCCCAACATTGTACATGTTTCTACCTTGTCCTTTTGCCAAATGAATATACTATCCTGGGCTCATTTTGGGTTGACTATCCTTGTTGATTTGCTTGTGAGTTGTTTTTGAAAAGGGGTGGCTTAAAACTTTTTTTCCTTTGATCCTTGTTTCCTTTCATCTTATCATTCCAAGATTTTTGGAACACTGGCATCCCTCTACTTTGCTCATAAAGATGCATTTATCTCCTTATGTTCTCCTCCAAAGTATTGGGGTTATCATAATGTACCTTGTCACTGTAGAAGGAGAGTAGCCCACTCAGAAATATTTGGATTTTGACTATCTCATCCTTTATGAAGCCCACATAATTCAACAATTCAAAGAACCTCTTTTCATATTCGTCCATTTTCGTGCTTCCCAAATTGAGTTAAAATAACTCGTTAATCTTCCTTTCAAAGTAATTCTATGTGTTGGATAGGCAGTTCGAAGAACTAAGTTTCGAGGGCACATGAAAAAGAAGTAAGGATAGAAGTTAGACATGCCAAAGCAGATATACATGCAAAAGTAGGAAGAAAAGCAACCGACAATGTAAAAGAAACATGTAGGCTCAAAGATATGAAAAGCACACCCGAACAATGAGTTATCATGAGTTGTAATGAGTCATCATGATTTTTCATAGGGTTTTGGGGTAAGCGAGTAGGGTTTTGAGCCCTAAATTCAATGTATAAATATTTAATGGGTCAAGAAGAATAGGTTGTTGAGAAAATATGGGGCTGAAGTAGAGATGATCATAGGCTAAGGCTGAGAGGATAGAATAAGAATGAGAGAGAGTCTATGTTTGAATGTTTAGGGAGGGTTTTGCAGAGAGAGGATTGCACTGTAGAGCGGCTAGGCAGGATGGGGAATGGTATCATGATGTATCTATTGTAAGCATAGTGAAAAATCCTTAGACGAATTGCATGAAGAAGAATAAAGAAGATAGTCTTTGTGGATGTAGCCCAAGAATTGGGTGAACCACATTAAATTATGTGTCTGAATGTATTTTTATGTGATTTTTCATGGATATTCTATTTATGCATAACTATATCTAGATATGTTTATTGGATGATTGAATTGAAATAATGATGAATGTTACAGTGAATAGTTTATGTTGCAATTTGCATCACAATGGTGATGCATAGATAAATTTTAATAATTAATTGAGGGAAAAGAGACACATAATACTATGCACGGGGTAGATAAGTAGGAATGAATATGATGATATCCTCCCAACCCCTCATCACTACGAAAAATTGGTTCTTACAACCCCAATAGATGATGTTAGCATTGAGAGTCACCCTCATACTTCTAAAGGATAATCCCAGTACCCATTTGATTTAAATGATTAAAACAATATATAATTGGGTGGATCAATAAGAAATAACAAGAAAGAGGGCAACAATCTGACTGTAGATGAGTGATCCACCATTGGGCATGGAGTCAAAGCCAGTTTGCAAATTGAAGGAAATCAAGATAAAAATCAGGTTAAGAGAATATATGATGATGATTATAAGAAATAAATGAACAAAAATAAGAATGTCTACTAAATAGAGATCCTCTCTGCAAAATAGATTGAAATATGATTGAACAGAAACAATGATTAACATGCCATCTACAACAGATCCTTTGCTTCTCAGGGATCCATTAATTGAAGACAAAATTTGATCCTCAAAACCTACAATATATTCAATCAAGAGGATAATAAGAAATCGGAAAACAAATAAGACAAGATGATAAACAGCTCTCATGAATATTTAATGGAAAAAATGCTAATTACAACAGATCCTCTGGCTTACAAATGAGCAACTAAACTGCTCCTCCATCTCTCTCCTCTCTTGGATCATGAATCCAACCATTTCATTATCAAAATAGGCTTCATATATAGTGAATGATATCTTTGTACTCTAAGGAGGTAGAAACCAAAGAGATACATAGGATTCTCCTCCATTTAGGAGTCTGTTACAAACGATTCCAACAAAAACATAACAAATTCATGTTTTTTGGGATCTTGTCTATTGTGATAAATTCCTTTTGAAACAGGTCACGTTGTTTGATCTGGAGATGGAACACATGTCCCTCATGTCCAAATAACTCCTAGGACACCGTTCGAACCTTCTCTAAAATCTGGAAACCTTCCCATAGATCATATTTTTCATACTTTTAGAGTTCGCAACGCCTTTGACAACATGCACTTTGAACTTTCCTATAGGTGATGATTTTGACTTTTCTCCCAAACTATAAACCGAGTCAGGCTTATTTGTTGTCAACAATTCAATGGTAATATGTTTCTTCTCCACACCAGATTTTAGAATAACCCATATTGGAATTGAAAAGTTACGATCAAAACATGACTTTGTTGTGTGCTAATTGCTACAAACTATCCCAAATTGCCAGTTCGCAGCGTCGGTGAGTCCAGGCGCTGCAAAATTTCTTGTAGCAGCCTATTTCACTTTTTTCAAAGCTTCAAAACCCCAAAAATTATACCAGGAGTCCAAATATTATACAAAAAATCATTATATCGATACATAATTGGAGGAAAAACACCAAAACCGCTAGTTATAGCTCAAAACTCATAGCCATCTCCAAAAAGTTGTAAATGCATATAACATAAACTTTGACCAAAATTAATGTTGGTTTTGGAAGATCAATGTCTTTTTTTTCTAAATATTCTTCTAGTAGCAACCTTACACAAATCTTATACATCTCAGTGGTATGAAATAAAGCACATTTCAGAAGGGAGGATAAAAGGGATAGCCACTGAGATCTGTAATGAAAGGAAGACAAGTGAAATTTCTTTGCTAAAATAGAGTTTTAGCAGTATAAATATCAGTTTGTAGTGCCAATGATGTATTCAATTTTAATATAGGTTCTACAAATTATTAACCATACACCTTAGGTTTAATAGGGGTATCATTCAACTAGTTAAGACTAAACTTCAAAATGATGTAGAAAATGAGGGTGACAACGCCTAGTTCACAACACACAATAGTGATGAAAAGTCAAAGAAAATAGTTCACAACGATGAGGTATTCAGTGGAACAAGTGGCTTATTTGTAGAGGAGAAGATAAAATGAGGTCAAGATAGCAGTCTGGACTGGTGGGAAGAATTTATGTCACCATGTAGTTGGATTTGAAAGTTTGCATCAAATGAGTTTGAACAGTTCACAGCGCCTGTAAATAGAGTATCATAAACCTGTGTTTCAATATTTGAGCCACATGATGATCATTAAGGAGTACTAGATGCACTTAGGTTTGATGTCGATGTTTTTGAACCTGATTTGATCTATTAGCATGTCATCCAAACTCAACGATCTTCTTCAGCCAGTCTACAACGCCAATTCCAAAATAAAATAGCACACATCAAGGAGAATGTTAGAAATTCTGTGACAAAATCCTTGAAAATCTAATTAAATGAAGGCACTGAAAACCATAAAATTCCCCTTGACATGTTTCTTAGTTGCAATAATGAAAGATAAGTGCATGAGGTACTCATAAGTACGCTGTAAAATTTCCTGCTGAGTTGGCAACAAATAGACCTGACAATTTCATGTGCCAACAAATGCCTCAGGTGAGACTTTACTTGCATGTAGGTGATGCCGAAAGGGCCCGTGTCTACATGGTTTTTTGGTAGAATAAACTAATCCCAGGGTCTTACAACTACATGCTAACAAATGGTTCCATTGTTGGGACCCATAATTTTTTATATAGGGAATGTTTTGGAGGCCAAGTAAGAGATATATCACCGAATGGCTAGCAAGGAAGGAACACGAATTTTCCCAGAAAGAGAATAGAAACCCTCGGATGAGTGAAAAACAATGGATGAAAAGGTATGTGTACACAGATCTACATGAGATTTTCTTTGTTGAATTTCTAATTATTTTTACTGAATGGTTAGAAATATTAGTGGAGAATACCAGAAGATACCGTACTGCAACACCAAGAAATTGGACTCCTCATTTTTTAAGTCAATTGAACTCTGAAAGTCACAATACTTCCCACACCATTGATTTCTGGTTGAAAAATATATTGGCGGGTTATATTACAAAATTTGTAGTAGATTGTACCCAATTATACAGTGTTGCAGAAAGGGATTTCTTCAAGGGTTCACGTGGAGGTTTTATGAAAGCATTGGGTACCTGGATAAAGATGTTTTTGTGATCCAAGTGTATGATAACGATGGAGTTTTATTTATAATGGGATTCATGCACATAGGGGGACTGGGGGATGACCATAGGATAGCCTGAAGGTAGGAAAGAATGAAGGAAGAAATGAATAAGGAAGGGAGGGACTGAGGATGCATAGAAATGAAGAAGGTGTATCAGAAGAGGAAGATGAGTTTGGAGTAATGCGTAGTGGAAGAGGGTACAAGAGGTTGAATATTGGGGATAAGAAAGGAGATCCACATAGTGATTTTGGGAGGAGAGAACCCTATGCAATAGTCCAGATCATATAAATACTGCACATAGAAGGAGAGGAAGAGGATTATTAGTTCAGTCCTATAATAAAAGAGCCATTAATTCCTACTCAGAATGGATCCTATGTAGATTCCATGACCTCGTGTGCGTCACCTAGATCATAAGTAACATTTGATGATTTGTCAAAAAAACATATATTTAGCAGGGGAAGACCGAGTAGAAGTCAACTAGCATTGCCAAGGGGAGGTACTACAAAAAAATACATGGAAGGATTAGACAACACACTGAGACTTCCTGAGTTCTAGGGAGTTGAGTCAGAGGACCCAAAACAACATCTATTTGTATGTGAGACAATTTTGGCTGTGAAGAATGTCCAGAATGAGCTTGTAAAGATTGCACAATTGGAAACAACTTTTAGAGGCCACGCATTATTCTAGTATATGAAACTACAGAGAACCACGCCTACAAGACAAGCAAGGACTTTAGCATAAATTAGAAAAGCGTTGTTGAAAGAGTTCAAGAAGCCAAAATATGAGTCGTGGTACATTATAGAGTTAAAGAAAATAAAATGGTTGTAGACTCAATCAATTTGGGACTATGATAAAAGGTTTAAGGATTTGATGAGTATACAGACATTTCAAATTCTTGATCAACAACACCATGAATGGATTATTGCAGGACTACTACCACACATTCACCATCCATTGATTCAACCAAATATTGCATTATAATCTGAAGATTTATATATTTCAATGAAGTTGGAAGCATCCTATGTATGAGATGGTGGGGGGATGGAGCAAGTCCAAAAATAGTTAGCCTCCTTGACCCTTCAATTATCATAGCTTACAAAAGGGAAGGAGAAGCAGGAACAAGTTTGGTGTACAATGTGTAGGATTGAAGGCCACCATAAGGATGAATGCCCCTCTTTTGTGCAATATTTGGAGACTTGAGAATCAAATCCATTAACAGGAGGGAGATACTGTGAAATATGTAAGAAATAGGGACATCATCTGACTGAGTGTCCATTACTATAGAAATACCAGAGTACGCTAAGGAACTTATTTTGTAAATTTTGCAAGTCATTTGGGCGCGGACAGAAGGATTGTCGGCCATTCAATTTGATGAGAGAGGGAACTTTAGATATGTATAGGATTCAGGAGTAGAATGTGGTGATAGAAGGATGTGGTCCACAATATAATAATTAGAGAGGCTTTAATGTAAGAAATCGAGGAGGATTTGGTAGAGGTCGAGGAAGAGGAAATTTTGGTAGAGTAGGTAGAGGACCAATAATATGTTACAATTGTAATAAACCAAGACATTTAGCTCAAGACTATCTGAATCCTTGTACAAACTACACATACTGTAGAGCACTGGATCATGCGACAAAACACTTTCCTCAACTATTTTAGAAGTGGTAAGAAAGAGTGAATCAAAACTAGAACTGAAATCATAACGCATAGAAGATATTAGCCAAGAAACACAATGAAGGACCTAGAATAACAGTTTCCATGTTGTTGAGATTCAACAAAAACATCCTAGTGAAAATTATGCACCTACACTAGGATGGAGCCTCAGGCTATTTTTAGGTGGAATTCTATTTTTAGATGATGAGCAAATTCTATTTATAGATGATGTCTATTTATAGATGGTGAGTGAATTCTATTTATAGATGTATGTAGACTATTATTATCCCTTAATAATAGTTGGACAATAAATATTAATCTATTCTCAATGAGCACTTGGAAATAGTTAACTGAAGTGGAAAATCAATTAGCTATAATAAATTCGATTTCAAAGGTTGATTGGTGGGACATGCAAGTCGAATTAGTTGTAACTGAGTGATTCGAAGTTGTAACAGAGTTATATGTGTAGTTATGTGAGTTGTAAAGTAGTTTAACTCAGTTAAGTGAGTTAAGATCAGTTGTAATAGTTGTAACTGACCTTACACTAGTGAGAGATCAGTGAATTAATTATTAATTAATTCACAATCAATAGTCTCACATGCAACTAAAGATTTACCACTATTAACTACATGCATGTCAGATCCAGTGGAGACCCAGTTGAGATGAAGGTGAAAGGGATAGTTTGACTATCGGTTGTGACTTTAGTGGGTGCATTCATGCAACCACACACACATTGGATGTACCCATGAGGAATGTGTAGCCTAGGTAAGAGGGATTCATTCATTGTAGGGTTTTCCATTAGCAGGGATTGCGCAAAGGAGGCAGGTTGTCTGGAGGCAGTAAATTGGCACATGCATTTGCCAATTTTTGTATCACAGTGTGAGATGATTGTTATTGTACTGAGAGCTCTTGGATTAGAGTTTTGTATGAGATTTTTTCATGATCCATGATATATACATAATATATGATAGTGGGGTTTTTATCTTTATGCTTTCCCGGTAAAACATCCGTGTTATGTGTGATTGATCTTTCTTCTTGATATGAAAATTGATGATCGTGTTTTAAATTCCACAAGAATATTTGTAGAAGCGATTATGTATTTAAAAATGGCATATAATTGTTAGATCAGGAGAATCTAGGAAATACATAATTTGTATTAAAATTTCTACATGGTATCAGAGCGCAAAAGATTGCAAAAGCTGAGTTTGTGATTGGATAGAATTTGAATTTGCAGAAAGATTTTCTTGGTGCTACAACTGATTCAAGATCGAAATGGATTTCAATGGCTTGAGGTTAGAGTATGCACTCGAGGGAATCTCGAACTACGTTTCTTGGAAGGACATGATGGAGGCAGTATTCAAAGACAATGGCTTGAAGGAATTCATTGACAAGGATGTTCCTAAGCCAGATGATGTAGACACTACAAATCTTGATGCATGGAAAACGAAAGTGGCAAAGTTGAGGAGGATCCTGTTGGAGGGAGTACGAGACCAAATTGTCTCAAACCTCCATGGGAAATCCACACCATATGCAATGTGGAAGGCTTTGATGGATCTATTCCAAAAAAATACTGACCATAGGAAATTGGTGCTCAAAGATAAACTCAGGAAGATAAAGATGGATAAGGGCGACTCCATTCCAAAATATCTAACGAAGTTTGTCCAATGTCGGGATGAGGTGGGGAGTGTGGGAATAACAGTCGTTGATGATGATTTGGTGAGATTGGTGCTCCTAGGACTTCCCAAGAGTTGGCACAGTTATCAAGACTTTGTCAATGGAAGGGAAAAATTGTCAGTTTGGGAACGACTATGGTCAGATCTAGTGCAGGAGGAGTTCAGGTGGAACACCAGAGATGGCTCTTCATCAAAGCAGGATGATGAAGAGGATTTTTCTTTGGCTGCCAAGGCAAGGAAAGGGAAGGGGAATAAATTCCATTCAAAAACCGATTCTAAAGGAAAGAAGTTGGATTTGTTCAAACTGAAGTGTTTTCACTGTCATGAACATGGGGATCTCGCTACTAACTGTTCGCAGAAGAAGAAGAACAAGAAGTTTGTTGGAGCTGTAGCTAGTGAGGCCCTTGTCTCACAATTTGAACTTGACTTCTCTTTGATCACATGCATGTCTTCAAGTGCATTGGGATCGATGTGGTATTTGGATAGTGGCACTTCCTTCCACATGATGGGAGATAAGGACCTTTTCAGTGACTTGGAGGAGAAAGATCTCAAAATGCATATAGATATGAGCGATGATGGAAGATACAGTGCAAATGGAATTGGTACCATTACCTTTCAGAGGGAGTCAGGTAACCATTTCAATTAAAATATGTTATGCAAATTATATTTATAGATGGTGAGCGAATTATGTTTATAGATGTATGTCGACTATTATTATCCCTTAATAATATTTGGACAATAAATATTAATCTATTCTCAATGAGCACTTGGAAATAGTTAATTGAAGTGGAAAATCAGTTAGCTATAGGAAATTCAAGTTCAAAGGTTGATTGGTGGGACATGCAAGTCGAATTAGTTGTAACTCAATGATTCGAAGTTGTAACAGAGTTATATGTGTAGTTATGTGAGTTGTAAAATAGTTTAACTCAGTTAAGTGAGTTAAGCTCAGTTGTACTAGTTGTAACTGAACTTACACTAGTGAGATATCAGTGAATTAATTATTAATTAATTCACAATCAATGGTCTCACATGCAATTGAATATTTACCACTGTTAACTACATGCATGTTAGATCCAGTGGAGACCCAGTTGAGATGAAGGTGAAAGGGACAGTTTGACTATCAATTGTGAGTTTAGTGAGTGCACTCATGCAACCACATAGACATTGGATGTGCCCATGAGGAATGTGCATCCTAGGCAAGAGAGATTCATTCATTGCAGGGTTTTCCATCAACACGGATTGCGTAGAGGAGGCAGTAAATTGGTACATATATTTGCCAATTTTTGTATGACAATGTGAGATGATTGTTATTGTACTGAGAGCTCCTGGATTAGATTTTTTTATAATATTGTTTCATGATCCATGATATATACATAATATATGATATTGGGGTTTTTAGCTTTATGCTTTCTCGGTAAAACATATGTGTTATGTGTGATTGATCTTTCTTCTTGATATTGCAATTGGCGATCGTGTTTTAAATTCCGCAAGAATATTTGTAGAAGCAATTATGTATTTAACAGTGGCATATAATTGTTATATCACGAGAATCTAGGCAATACATAATTTGTATTGAAATTTATACACATGTAAGGGGGATCTATAACATGGGTTGATGCGACGAATGGAGGGACGTAGGTTGAGAAATGGGTGAGAAAATCAACAGGAACTATGGAAATATTTGATCCCGAACAAGAAAATTAGATGTATAAAAGAACAAGAAAAGGGGTACTAGGACTGGATTGGGTAGCATCTATGTTAGTTTCTCCTCCTGTGGTTGACATGCCTCTAGTTTATGAACGAACTATACCAGAAAAGTCCCTTGAGAAGGTAAGTACTCTAAGATATTTTCTGAGAAGTTGCGTAGAATTGATGAAAGATGAAACTACATTGAATGCATTATGTGAAATGATTGATCATTTCACACAAGAAAGGGAAATTCCCACTGCATAGAGGGTAGTGAATCAGGTATTGTGAAAAATGAGGACCAACAAAGAGTTCATAGTAAGTGTGAAGATTGGGTAATATGATGTGGATACCATCATTTTAGATTTGGGATCTGATGTGAACATGTTACCAAAGAAGACATGGGAAATTATGGGGAATCCCAAGTTGATTTTTTCTCCTATCCAATTAATATTGGAAAAATAGCACAAGATAATACAATTGGTCGATTGACAGGAGTACCTATAAATATAGATGGCGTGTGCAGTGTAGCATATTTCAAATTTGTTGGAAGTTTCTTAGGCTGACCCAGGTTCTACTTTAGGTTTCCAAAAAAACCATGCAAACCATTGGCCCTTCTGGAGACCAGAAGGAAACACTGTACACAAAGTGCACAACATAGTCTCATGTGAGATGGATTATGGGTGACTGCAAGACCCAAATGTTTGCAATCTTGGAAGGGAGGCTACTGTGGGGATGGGATACATTGTTTCTACCTAAAAACATATTATATTAGATCTACTATTCTTTTTCATTAATACATCATTACTTATTAGATCTACCATTCAGTAAGAAGATACATTCATTAGATTTTACTCTGCAGTAATCATCCTGTCATTCTACTGTGCACTGCATTTTATTATTAACAGATTCATTCATTTATCATGACTAAACAATCACAAGAAATAAGAAAACATTCCACACTGAGACATGTTTATCGTGGTTCGCCCCCTTTGGGCTACGTCCACAAAGATATGGATTTCTTGGCTCTTTTATTGCTCTACATCAAAATTATAGCGTTGCACACATTACAATTAAGGATAAAAAATGGTAGCACTCTGTAATTTTCAAAGGTTGTCAACGGTAGAAGAAATTGACAGAGATAACTTATCAAAACCACTTTTGAAACTGGGATCTAGCCCTGCCATTTTCAGAGAGGGATCTCTCTGTATGATTTAGATTTTCTTGGGATTTAAATATTTAGGCTAGTTGAAATAGTATGAGTTTGTTTGTTTGTTTATAAAGGTTGGCTGAAGAATTGCATTAAACTTCCATTGGGCTATGGGGTTTGTATTAAATATCAGAATCAGAGACAACTTTTACAAGGTTCCTTCACAGGGAAATATAGTGATATCATTGGATATATTAAAATTAAATGAGGTGGAAAATATAGAAATAGAGGTGAGAGTCCGCTGAGTAAAGAAGAAATCAAGAATTTCTCTACTTAAGTTCATATGAAAAACACATAGACCATTAAAATACCAGAAACAAAGTGCATCGGACAAATTCTGTTCTTTAACTTCCTTTTAATGATTAGAAATTGAAAACATAACGATCATAGAGAAAAGTAAAACATTTAACAAAGAAAGATAAACATCACCAATCGATCAAACACAAGAATCCTGTGAATAACCTTTTTATTACTGGTTGATCCTTTTGAGAAGATTGCACAAATAGCTCCTTGGGTGCAAAAATCAACCCTCAATACTTCCAAGTGAGAAGTATATATACAATAGTTACATCTGATCCTGTCATTAATGACTAGGATATTGTGGAGAAGAACTCTAACTAACTAGATTACAAGTTACAAAATAATAGGAATGATGCTAATCTATTTGAATCCTTGGTGTTGATTCTGGGGGAAGTAGTTGATGATTCATCACTTTGACTTGATTGTTTTCTTCATGTTGATTTGGAAATCCACATCACTTTTACTCAAGTAAAGAACACAGGTATTCCCATCTCTTTTGATTAGGGATGGAAACCTTGAGTAACTTTCTGTATATTTCATCCATCTCAGTGTACTTGGAAAAAATGGGCTTTGTAATAAAAATATATTTTATCTCATGTTGGATGCTCAGGTCCAACTATAATGTTTCTAAGAAAGCCTTACCAATAATGCTTCCTTTTATACCTGCAAATTTAGACCCATCCTTTTCCATTGTGTTGATCTTCTTCTTGTAGTATGAAAGAGTTATGAGCTTATCATTTATCACTAGTATTCAAGGGAGTCCCTTCTTGTGCAGTGTGTCAACCTTGCTGAAAAATCTTTGCACTCCAATGTCCATCATCTGAGCTTTCTCCTCTAGCGGAAGCATCAATACATTGTTGGTGAAGACCTTATTGAACTCAAGGATAGTTCTATCCTATCTTCAATTTCCAATGTTTCTAACTCCTGCTTGGTCTTGGAGTTTAGGAACATGATGAGCTCGATGGCCTCTATAGGCTTCTCCCCCAATTCTTCCCTTATCTTTCCAATTGCTTCTCTGGCCTTCTGCACTAGTTCATGTTGTTCAAAAACCATTTGTATGAATGGCCATATCTCTACCATGGAATTTCTGATATCCATCCAGATGTTTTCCTTGGCCTCAGATAATGTCTTAGCCATCTTCTGTAGCTTTTGTAATTCTTGATCGAGTCTCTGAGATTTATGCATCTTTGCATGATAACTGGACTGAAAAATGGACTTCAAGTCTTGGAGTATTTTCACCTCTTCTTGCAATTTTCTGATTTTCTCTCCTTCCAGTGACACATCCTCCATAGACTTTACCATATTTTTAGAAGCATCTAGAACTTTCACTGGGATAGCTCATGGAATGTCTATTGTTGTGGTTGTACTAAATCCTGTGATAGGAACTGAATCCAGTGGGATAACAACCATCTTTACACTATGTTCTTTCTCTTTAACCAATTTGTCTAACTCAACCTCCATCTCCTTTATCTGTGCATTCTGATCCATTATCAATTTCATCATCTCCTCTTTGTGACCTTCACTTTTAGCCATTTCCTTTGCTTGTGAATATTCAGTGGCTGGAAGCTTCAATTTTTTTCTTAAGGAGGCTATGTTATCATTTTTCTTCTTTAGTAATTATTCAGTTGCCTTGACATTAGATGGGTCATAACCAATCTTCAGCACCAGCTCCTCTAGGGATTTGATTTTATTATCCTTGGCCAAGGATGATACCTTTTCCAGTGTCAACTGAGATTGGACATTGTTTAGAGACACCTATAATTTGGCACTAGTCAATGATTTGTTTTCCAGAGTGGATAAAACCATATCTCATGTTTTCCTATGCATGTCCATTTGATCTGCTGGATGAAATTCCTTCACATCAAACTCAAAGGATGATTTCTTGTAATCAGAAGCTGTCTTAGGATGGGGGACTTGTGCCTGTATGAATTCCATATGCATCCTTCCCTTCTCTGCGTCAACTGCAGACAATAATTTGTTCTGATTTGTGGATTCCTTCTTCCAAAACTGGGCATATGTGCTACTATTCAGAAGTTCATTCTTCTGCTTGATCATCTTGTATTTGTAAAAAATGCTTGACCCTCTTGGCTCTTGAGAGGATTCCGCTAACATTGTAGTGTCTACTTGCTTCTTGGAGGAGGATGTGGACACTATATGTTGACTTCCTAAGAATGTAGAGGAATTTGGTCCCTCCATGACTATGGTGGACTGTGTTTCGCCTTCTCTAAACCCATATGGTGTGTGGCTAGTCTTAGTCCTCTTCTTGTAAACTTGGAAGTCTTTAGATGACACCTCTGTGATTGAAGGTGAAACTTCTTTCCTGTCTCTTTTTTCTTTTAGCCAGAAGTGTAATTTGAACAAATCAAATTCACACTTCGGCTCTGCAACTTTGTAGTCTTGGTCATCTAGGGGAACATGATCCAGGTCGATGGGAGGAGAAATAAACATGTTTTTGACAATTTCAACGGGTTTGGTTTTGGGTGCCATAACTTAATGGAGATTTCAAAGAAGAAACAATATTGACTATAATTATCCAGTTTAATGGTGCCTTTCAATGGTGTGCCTGGTGGCGGTTAGCTTGAAAACTAGAAATGGTTGTGTCGATTGTGTCTAGACCAGTGAACAGTGTGGTAATGACGAAGAAATGAAGTTGAATGGTGTGAAGGGGTGTTAGTTATGGCGCGTGTGGTGACTGGATGAGTAACGGTCATGGGGAATGACATTGATTGGCCAATTAATAGATCAATGTGACATGTATGGCATTGATTGGACAACAAGTAGATATGAGTGTGACATGTGACAGGGTAGTGGGGTATGGTGGCGGAGTGAGGTGGATAGTATTGGATGAGCGGTTAGGCAGTTTATCATAGGGGGGGGTAGGTGGTAAGTGGAATTGAGTGGAGGGGGTCCAGTAATATATGGAGAAAACACGTTGCATGGGTCCTGCACTGGGAAAACCACTAACTTAGACCCACACCCCCCCATCATTAAAGGAATAAAGGTCGAGGGGGTCTAAAATCCAATGTTGACCATTGATTTGGGCGTGCCTTGATCAACCACTGAGATATGTGATCCTTTTAGTTGAAATGTGACAAAAGGTCAAATCTCGATAGCACTTAGGATAAAAACATTTTATGGGTAGCGCTAGCTCCGCTTTCTTTATTTTTTCACCAAGGGATCAAAAAACACTTCAAATTAACTCAAATAAAAAGAATTTAATCAATATTTTTGCAAATCGTATTGCAATGAGACAAACCTAACCTAACTCCTAGCCTAATCAACTAACCCATTAATCCAACTTAGATTGTTGGATTAATAATTACTCTAACCTAATACATTTGGCCAAGATTAGACTGTTTGGCCAAATTTAGTCACTAACCTATCTAATTTGGCCAAGATTACACTGTTTGGACAAAGTTATTCACTAACCTATCTAATTAAATTTAAAGGGATTGATCATGGTTAAGAATTATGAATCAAACCAAGTTTATTTCATGGGGTTTTATCTTTTTCTCTTTTTCTAGTTTTATACCCTCTTTTCATTTTTTATATTTTTTATTCTTTCTTTATTTTCTTTTCTTTTTATTCTTTCTTTTTCTTTTCTTTTCTTTTCTTTTTCTTTTTCTTTTCTTTTTCTTTTGTAAATCATTTGCAGAATAAAATATTATTTACAATACAATACAATACAACTAGAGGAAGAGATTCTAATCACCAGTTGATCCTATGAAATATAGGGTTATAATAGTTTCTTCACTTGGGGATGGTGCTCTCCTTGTGAGGTTCCAAGAACCAACTACCTGTTGCCTTAAATCTTCTTTTCCAATTCCTTTTTCTGCCTCCTGATTTTCTTTATTCTAACTGTAAATCTAGTGGTCTTGATCAATGGCTTAGGGCCTTCTCTTTGGGCTTCAACCATATTATAAAAATCACCCACACATGACATAAAAGTGAAAATGGTTTGTACAATGAGATGAGTGAGAAAAGATCTTCATTCTGGTGGAACATAATGTTTGAGCATTCTGCCATTGATAGGTGCTCCTGGCAGATCTGATCCATCCATGTCTTTGATTAAAAATGCATTGTTTCCTCTATAAGCTTGAATTATGAATGGGCCTTTCCATAAATTGTCAAACTTTCCATACTTTCCCTTTTATTCATTTATTTAATCCCATTTTAGTACTATATCACCCAATTTGAAATCATCATCCTTGGTTCTTCTGTCATAGGTTTTGTTGATTCTCTCTTGAATCACCTGAGTCTGGTTATAAACCTCCTCTCTGGGCTATTGCAAATGTATCATTTGATTGATCCTTATTTGGTTGTCGTTTGGTTATACCTGTACTTCTTATAATAGCTTCATAATAAGAACACCCAAAGAGGTGGGAAAAATAGCATTCATTCCATAAACCAACTAATACAGAGACATACCAATTGATCTCTTTGTGGTAAGCCTATTTTCCTAAAGTGCATGTACCAACTTGTTCTGCCATGGCTTCTTATTTTCCTACAACATATTCTTGATAATATTTACCAAACTTTTATTAGAAGACTATGCCAACCCATTTACCTGAGGGTAATAGGTTGTAGAATTTCCTAAAGTGATATGATACTTTCTGCAAAATTCTATCATCTTTTTTTATTTGAAAGATATTGCATTATCAATGATAATCTTCCTAGGGCATCCAAATCGAGAAATAATTTTGGTTTCTAATAATCTTATAATCACAGCATCAATGACCTGCCTGGAAGGTATAGTTTCAATCCCCTTGGTGAAGTAGTCAATAGTTGTAAGGATCCACTTGTGCTAGCCTAATGAAGGTGGGTGAATATCTCCAATAAAATCCAAACCCCATTTATGAAGTGGAGCTTCAACCAAAATAGGCTTCAAGGGTAAAGGAAAAAGTTTCCTTTTTCCCTCAAAGATCTAGCATTTGTGACAAGAGGTTACCTTTTTATGGACATCTGTAAACAAGGTTGGCTAGTAGAAACCATCCCTAAGAATTTTATTAGAAGTTTCCTTCCAATTTAAATTTCCACCACAGTCTCCTTCATGGAACTCCTGCAAATCTTTGTTAGCTTCATATTTCAATAAAAAATTCAGTAAAATACCTCCAACATCTTTCCAATAAATATGTCCATTCATAATGCAATATTTCAAAGCTTTAAGTTTTAAAAATCTAACTTTATCTTTTGTCAAACCAGGAGGAGCTTGTAAATGATGTAAGACAAAGATAAGGTCTACGTACCATGGAGAATTTGAGAATACCTCTTTGACATGTGGAGTCACCTGATCTCCGTGTTCATCAACTGCAACTATAAAGTTTATATCTAAAGCATGAAAATTTGATTTATCCATCAGTTTGGCTAAAACTTGACCCTTGACTAGCTTGGTTGGTTTGATTTCTATATCATACTCAAGGATCACAACAATCCATTTGCCTCTTCTACCATCTGGGTTATCTTGAGTCAAAATATCTTTCACCACTGCATTAGGAACATAAGAAATTATATGTGAATGGAGAATGTATACTCTGAAATCCTTAATTTATTTTACCAAGGAAAAATCTCATTTCTCTATGATGTTGTAGTTCAATGCAACATCTCTCAATGATTTTCTGAAAAATGCTATGGGTTGTTAATGGCCTTCATTGTTTTTCTACAAAAGGACTGCTGCAATGGTATGTTCAGAAGCAAAAGACAATAAGTAGAAATATTTGGTATAATCAGGACTGATTAATATAGGGGCTTGTGTCAATGCCTATTTCACTTGATCAAAGGAATGATTAGCTTCTGTGTTCCACTTTATTTTTGTATCTGTTTTAAGCATGTTTGTTATGTTTCTGAGGAGTTCTGCTAAATTAGGGATAAATCTTCTGAGAAATTTTATTTTTCCTATGAAAGACTGCAATTCCTTAATGTTTCTTGGATGGTCTATCTTCTGGATGGATTCAATTATGCTGGGGTCTATCTTGATTCCATCTTTATATATAATGTTCCCTAACATTTTACCCTCCTCTAAACCAAACAAGGTTTTCTTGGGATTTAGTGAGATTCCGAACTTCCTGCACTTTTCAAAAACTCTTTTGAGGTGTTGTGAATGTTCTTCATCTATTTTTGAATAGACAGTTACATCATCCAAGTATATGAAAATAAATATCCCAAGTTCATCCACAAAATCAATGTCCATTTCTCTCTAAAATGTGGCACCAACATTCATCAATCCGAAGGGCATTTTCACATACATGAAAGTGCCCCAAGATGTAGTGAACTTTGATTTCTCTTGGTCATCAGGGTGGACTAGTACTTGGTTGTAGCAAGAGAAACCATCTAGAAAAGAGATCCTACTGGATCCAACTACCTTATGTAATATATGATCCATTTTGGGAAGAGGATAGTTGTCTTTAAGGGAGACTTTGTTGAGGTTTCTGAAATCAATGCAGAGCCTGATTTCTCCACTCTTTTTCCTGGTAGGAACTAGATTAGAAACCCATTTTGAGAACCTTAGAGGGACAATGATTTTAGCATCATACATTTTCTTAATTTATTTTTCAATTAGGGGCATCAACTTGGGGTTAAATATCCTAAGATTCTACTTGAAAGGCTTATGATCTTATTTTATACGGATTTTTTGTTGTATGATACTGGTGTCATAAGATCTACAAATTCTTTGAACAATTCAATATATTTCTGTTTTTTCTCAGGAGGTAAAGATTTGGATAATTTAACCATTTTAGGTTCCTCATCTGTTCCAATTTTACATTCCTCAACATCTTTCTGAGTAGGTTCAATTTTTGTCTATTTTTCTACATCATTGAAATCAAACAGTTCATCCAATGGGACTAACCCTCTAGGCAAGATGTTATCTTTTAATTGCAAAAAATCTGAGTTTTCTTATTTTTCATTTATTTCTTTTGAATCTAGTTTATTTACAGTATCATTATCACTATCTACATCAATGTTTGCACACTCAAGTTCATTTTTGGACAGCAGGAAATCATCAATTTGTTCATCATTACAAAATACTTTCCAGTACCTGATATTGTCTTGAAAAATAGGTATACATTTCACCTCTACTATGTATTGGAGATTTGGATGGAAATGTATTTTACAAGTGGCTGCCAAAGCAGCCAATCCATGTGCAAGTATGTTTTGTCCTTTAGGAATTAACTGCAAGTCATATTCAGTAAAACATTGTAAAAAATACAAAACAACATTTCTATAAGCCCTGGGTCTAGGGTGTTTGGCATAATACCCACCTTTGATTTGTTTAATGATAGGTTCAGAATCACCTCTTAGTGAAATTCTTCTCACACTAAGCTTTTCAACAATTTTCAGTCCAAGCATCAATGCCTCGTACTCAAATATATTATTGGTGCACTGGAAATTTAATTTATAAGAATGCATTTCTGAATACCTTTCTTTTGGATTATGCACCCACACCCCAACTACAGATCCTTCTTTACTGACAACTCCATCGAAATCTAAACTCCAGAGAGGTTCTTTTGGTTCATCAATTTGTATTTTCATTGTTTTATTTTCCTTAGGGGTTTCTTTACTTTTGTCCAGGTTACACACATCATCTTCCAATTGTGCAATTTGACTATCTATGTCACCATCATTATGTGGGAAATACTAGAACAACTGAGAGGGGGGGGTGAATCAGTTGTTCATAAGCTTAAACAATTTTATGCCTTTTAAATAATTATTAAGATTTCTTCATATGTCATCAACCAATCATACAGCATATGGACAGTAAGAGAAAAG